>PVJO010029539.1:0-16674 GCA_004026905.1 Hystrix cristata | reverse complement strand
CCCACCCTCCTGGAACCAAGCAGAAGCAGCCCCTGGCCCATCCTCCCACAGGGCTGTGCATCAAGGGCCCAGGGAGGGCCCGTTCCCCTCCACCTACCTCAATCTGCCGCAAGACATCCAGGCCTTCGGTGACCTCCCCAAACACCACGTGCTTGCCATCCAGCCAGTCCGTCTTGTCACAGGTCAGGAAGAACTGGGAACCGTTGGTGTTCGGGCCAGAGTTGGCCATGGAGAGGAGGCCTGGGAGAGATCAACCCCATCAACTCCTTCCACCCCATCCCCAGCCCTGCAAGCAGGTGGCACAGACTGTGCACAGCCCTTCCACAGCAGCCTCAGGCTCCAAAGGCACAGACTGTGTGTGTGGCCACCCTGTCTTTCACTCAGTTAACAGTGAAACAGGATGAACAGGGTTGTTTCAATCATTTATACTGGGGCTGGGGATTTAGGTCAGTGGTTAGAGTACTTGCCTTGCAAGCAGAAGGCCCTGAGTTTGATCCCCAGCACCAAAAAAAAAAAAAAATTTCTACTGGTCTGTCCTTTCATTCCTTCATTTATTTAACAATTATTAAGTACCTACTTTATAATCAGGCCCCTAGTAAGCTGTGGACACTGATGAGCAAAGCACAGTCCTATGGGGAAAGTTCAGTCAGTCATTAAAAGACACACGCAGGACTTTGCATCTGTTCATGTGTGCATGCATCATGCAGCTAGCTAGATGATAAGAAGAGAGATGGCTGCACTGTATGGATGGCACAGGAGAGGAGTCAAGGGTGAGCCCTAAGTTTCTAACCAACAGCCAGATGGACAGTGGTCTCATTTACCAAAACAGGGAAGACCAGGAGGAAGAGTTTGCAGGGGAAGAACAAGAGTTGTTTTGGCCCTGTGGCCCGTGGGATAGCCAGTGAGGACCACAGGCGGACAGCTGGACAGGGGCCCGGAAGGCAGGGAGTGATCAGAATCTAAGTTTCTAGTTGGACAAACTCAACTTAGATCTTGGTGAGCACCCTGGGACTGAATATGATTCACTAGGGCAGCGACTCTGAGTGAGGTTGGTTCTTCCCTGGGGGCCATTTAAACACTGACTGTGTTTTCGATTGTCAGACACACTCAGTGGACTACTGGCATTTAGTGAGTAGGGCCCAGAATGCTGTGTATTCTTTTTTTTTCTTGGTGCTGGGGATTGAACTCAGGGCCTTGCGCTTGCAAGGCAAACACTCTAACCACTGACCTAAATCCCCAGCCCTGTGTATTCTACAGTGTTCTACACAATGAAGAACTTTCCCACATCCTTCTAGTATTGGTGAGGTAAACAATGTGTTGATGATTACTTGTACCTAAGGGCTAATCCCAGCGTTTCTGAGGGTTATTTCCTACAGAATCTTCTAGGAATACAACTATGTAAATCAACAGAAATTCATTCATTTGGAATCTTCAGTCAGCCTTGTCTGTCACTCACAGAATCCTGAAACCAGCACTTGGTGGCTGGTAGACACCTGTCTGCATTTCTAATTGGTGCAGCTGAGCGCAGGTGCACACATCCGAGTAACTCCCGCTGTCTGCTGGCACAGCTGTACTTGCACATTTATACCCAAAAACATATTCTTTTCCTATAACTGACTTTCATGTTATTTCCTATTATTTAAAGAACACTAATGATTTTTAAAATAACTCTGGGCAGGTGAGCTATAGCATGTAGGCATTTCAGCCCAGCATAGTAAAGAAGGGGGACTGCAAACTGTTAGAAAAAGGAGGTGAGGGGAGCAGGGTTCTATGGAGAAAAAAGGCTGAGGTCTCCACCACTTCAGTTTTGGAGGGGTCAGGAAACAGGAGATGGCAAAGTCAGAAAAATCCACCAATTAAGTAAAAGGAAATCACAAGAGGGAGGAGTCCTGCCAGCAAAGGGAAGAACGATTCAAGGACTACAGGGTAACAGTATAAAATGTTGCTGGGAGGTGGAATTAGATGAAGGCCAAGAAGTGACTACTGGAAAGATGGAAGCTGTTGGCGTCTCTCATAGTGGTTTCAGCTCAAGGTGGGACTAGAAGCCTAGCTGAAAAGGGTTAGAAAGAAGGAAGGCAACGATTCTATACTTTTGATTTTTTTGTGTGTGTGTGCTGGGGATTGAACTCAGAGCCTTGTGTTTGCAAGGCAAGCACTGTAACCACTGAATTAAATCCCCAGTACAAGTCTACACTTTTGCAAGCATAGTCTAAACTTTTTTGGTTTTGTTTCCTGAGACAGGGTCTCACTATATAGTTCAGGCTGGTCTTGAACTCATTACATAGCCCAGGCTGGCCTCAAACTTGTGATGATTCTCCTGCCTCAGCCTCCTGAGTGCTGGGATTACAGGCATATGGCACCATCCCTGGCAGTCTAAACTTTTTCTAGTTTTACTAAAAAGTAGACTAGCGGCTGGTACATGCTTGTAATTCTGTCTATTCAGGAGGCTGAGGCAGGAGGACCACATGTTTGAGGCTAGCCTAGGCAACTTTGCAAGACCTTGTCTCAAAATAAAGTAAAAAGGGCTGAGAATGTAATTCAGTGCTAGAATATTTGCCTAGGATGTTGTAGGCCCCGGGTTTGATCCTTAGTGCTGCATTTACCAAAAAAAAAGTAGACCAGAGACATGGGTGATGGCTATGAGGGAACATAAGTCCAAGGACACCTTTTGTTTGTTTGAAGACAGGGTCTCACTAAGTAGCTCAGGCTGACCTTGAACTTGTGGCGATTGTCCTGTCTCAACCTGCCAAATACTGGGATTATAAGCATGTGCCACCACGGCTAGCTAATAAATTCTTCCCAGTCCCGTTGGGATAAGATTTTTGTTTGTTTTTGTTTTGTGTGGTACTAGGGATTAAACCCAGGGGTGCCCCAGCCCTTTTTGAGATAAGGCCTCACTAATTTGCCCAGGCTGGCCTTGAATTTGCTATCTTCCTGCCTCAACCTCTAGAGTACCTGGGATTACAGACTTGCACCACTGCATCCCAGTTCCCACAGATGGTTTGTTAAAAGACTGGTACTGCTGGGCACGCCTATAATCCCAGCAACTGAGCAGCTGAAGCAGGACTGTTAGGAGTTTGAGGCCAGCCTGGACTACATAGTGAGTTCAAGGTCAGCCTGAACCTACATAGTGAAATCTGTCTCTAAAACAAGACGAAACAAAACAAACCTAAATAAATAAAGACTGGTACTACATGCTTATAAGCTGATGGACCCATCTGGTAGGGCACAGGAGGTGGTGGATCATAGAAGACAGAGAGACATCAGCAGAAGGCAAATCTTAAGCAGGGGAGAGGAATGGGATAGAGTCCACAGCACAGCGTTGGCCTCTGTGCCTGGAGGACAGCAAAAGCATGTGCAGGTGGAGAGAGGTGGGCAGTGAGGCATCAGGTGAAACCAGAGGGTGGAAGAAAGGCTTCAGGAATGAAGACGGGCATGGAACTGTCATCTCTGGAAGGCCTGAGCACCAGCAATGGAGAGCTGGTCAGAATTGCAGTCATAAAGTTTACATAGGATGACTCAGTACAATTCTGTTTTTCTCTAGTTGCAGGGGGACTGACCACTGAGATTTTACTAGGCAAGTCAGACAAGGCTGGGGAGAAACAAAGGGGTTGAGGGCATAAGACAGAGTACCCAATGGCAGGTCACAGAATCCAAGCTAGACTAAAAGAGGCATGACATGGTAGCAGGGGGACAGATAGTGTATGAATGTAAGCAAGAGAAGGCATCCCAGAGTCTCCCTCAGAGCCCTGCCCCACAGCTGGAGCCACAGCTGTCCTCCCAGCCCCAGCCCTACGACACCCATCACCACACCCTATTCCCTCCTACCTGGTCCTGTGTGTTTGAGGATAAAGTTTTCATCATCAAACTTCTTCCCGTAGATGGACTTGCCCCCAGTGCCATTGTGGTTTGTGAAATCCCCACCCTGGCACATAAACTGGGGGATGATGCGGTGGAAGCTGCTGCCCTTGAAGCCATATCCCTTTTCGTGGGTGCACAAGCAGCGGAAATTTTCTGGGGTAGAGAAAGGACAAAGTGCTGAGATTAGAAGACAAAATGACAAATGAAACCTCTAAAAATAATATTTTCTTTAATGCTTAAATGTTTATCCTTTGGTATCCACATGGGATTGCTTCTAGGACCCTCTGCAGATACCAAAATCTGGGGATATTCGTACTCGAAAGTCCCGTACAACCTATGCATGCATGCATGTGTGCGTGTGCGTGTGCGTGTACGGGAGTGCGGGATGGGTTTTGAGACAGGGTCTTGCCATCTAGTCCAGATTGGCCTTGACTCACTATTTAGTCCAGGCTAGCCTTGAATTTGTTTCAATTCTCCTGCCTCAGCTTCCTGAGTGCTGGGACTACAGGTGTGTGCCATCATGCCCAGGGCTCTCCTATATACTTTAAATTATCTCTAGATAACTTGTAATACCTAATACAATGAAAATGCTATGTGAGTAGTTGGTATACTGTATCATCTGTATCGTCTTATATACTGTATCGTCTAGGGAATAATGACAAGAAAAACAATGTCTGAATAGAATCAGTACAGGCCGAATGTGGTGGCACACACCTGTAATCCAAGCATTCAGGAGGCTGAAGCAGGAGGATCACTGTGAGTTTGAGGCCAGCCTGGACTACATAGTGAGACCTTGTCTCAAAAAGCAAACAAACAAACAAACAAACAGATTCAGCACAGGTGTACTGAATTTTTCTCTCAAATAGTTTCTGATCTGTGGTTGGATGAATCCAGAGATGTGGGATCCCTGGAAAGGGAGGGTCAACTGTATTTTCATTTCCAAGTAAAAGAGGCTCATTATAAACCTCTATTGATACTGACCTCCTGAAAGACTACAGGGCTTTATGCTTAAAGGAAGACTGAATGTTTCCATCCCCGCTCAGCTGCCTCCTCAAACCACACGAAATAGATGGTAACTATCTAAAGAGGAAACCCAAAGGATCTTAGGAAAAAACATAAAGCAAATCTTCACAGCTGTGGATTTGGCAATGGTTGTTTAAACATGACCCCACAGGCACAGGCAGCAAAAGAAAAATGAGATAGATTTAATCAAAATTAAAAACTTTTGTGCAAAGGAGACTATCAGCAGTGAAAGACAATGCACAGAATGAGAAAATATGTGAAATCATATTTGATAAGGGTTTAACTTTCAGATATGTATAATAAACTTCTGTAATTCAACAACAAAGCCAAGTATGGTGGTGAGCACACATAATCCCAGCACTCGGAAGGCTGAGGCAGGAAGATTGCCACAAGTTCAAGGCCAATCTGGGCTCCATAGTGAGTTCAAGGCCAGCTTGGAGTACATAGCAAGACCCTGTCTCCAAAAAATTAAATTAAGTTAAATTAAAAAGCTAATTCCAGGGTTGGAGATTTAGTTCAGTGGTAGAGCACTTGCCTAGCAAGTGCAAGGGCCTGAGTTCAATCCCCAGCATGCCCCCCTCGAAAAAGCTAATTCCTTAGGTAGGTGCAGTGGCAGATGGGAGGCTGAGGCAAGAGGATTACAAGTTTGAGTTCCACTTGGGCAACTTTTAGTTAAGTCCTGTTTAATTCCCAGTATGGGGGAAAAAGAAGTGAATTCCTGAAGCAGAAAGTCAAAAAGATGTCAAAAATGAAAAAACAGCAAGTGGTATTGCGAATGGAGCAGGGTAAAGGGACAGCACCAGGGTACTGCTATTTTGTTTGTTTTATCGCTACAATCTGCCATGCATAAGGATCACATTCATCATAGCAGGGAACTACTGTTTTTTTTTTTGTTGTTTTTTGTTTTGTTTTGTTTTTTTTTAAAAAACAAGTGTGGTGGACTTATTGTGGTCAACTTGAGCCAGAACGCCTAGCTGGACTGAGTTAGTGTGATTTTGAGTGTAGAGGATCCACCTGAGGATTGTTGCTGATGCAAAATAAAAGAGAATGGGAGCAGAAGCTAGTTGGCAGGCTGTTTCCCAGGAGAAGCTCTGCTGTGGCTGGTTCTCCTGAAAAGAACTCAGCTGTTCTCATTGAGGAAGGAGCTTGGGGCCTTGCTGTCACCAAAGATGGCTCCTGTTGCTGTGGAGGAGCTCTGATCGTCATCTCTGCTGTGAGCATCGTATCCTAGTTCTAGTAAAGTTTCTTCAGCCATCATCTGCAGACACGGATGTACACGGGACAGTGCTCTGGGCTCCCAGCCCTTGATTGGATCTTTTGGGTCTCCAATGCCTAGACATTTGGCACTTCCTGCATTTGGCTTGTGGGTGACTATTGTAACTTGTAAATGTCCTGTATTAAATCTGCTCTCTTACAAACCGTTAACTCTAGAAAAGCTAACTAAGACAACAAGCTTTGTGAAACTAACTCTGTCCAGGGCATAAGAACCTTGGGAAGGCTTAGCCACCTGCTCCCACCATCCTGACAGCAGCAAGGTCCTGCTCACCTGCTGTCATGGGCACGACGTCAGAACGTAGGAGCATTTGGATGCGGCCAGCTGGCTTATTCCCAATCTTGATGTCCATGTACACCTGAGGGTTTGACCGGGCCTTTTTCACAGGGGGCTCTCCCTACGTGCAGAGGAAACCATTTGTTAGAGACAACTCCCTGACTCCCCAAGTAGGAGTGCAAGTATTTCTGCACACACCCAGACCACAATTCCAGTGAGCAAGCTGGACAAAGATACTGAAGGGAAGGCACTGGGCCTCAACAGGGCTGCAGGACGGAGAAGCCCACAGCACCCAGCTGGACACCCACAGGTGTGTCTCCTCATGCTCACCCCAAGACACGCCTGCACGCTTCCCCTGCCCACAGCAGGCCCACAATATGCAGCTCATCCTCAACTCCAGCTCGAGCCACACAGCACACTCCAGGCAGTGAACCCACTCATGTCCTGTCAGCTCCTCCCTCCAATCCTAGCCTGCATGATCATCAGCCGGAACAGGAAAGCAAGGGAGAAATGTCTTGCTTGGCCTAAATGCTCAGAGGACAATGGAGGAGGTTGGCACCTTTCTTTGGGCTCCAAGGTTGTAAGACACACCTGGCTGTGATGGCACTATCTCTGGCGGGGGTGGGGGTGGTGGTGGTGCTGGGGATTGAACTCAGGGCCTTGAGCTAAATCCCCAACCCCAATGGCTCCATTTTAAAAGAGGGCTGAGGATGACCTAGTGGGAGTCCATTGACTATGAGGGCCACTTTAGGCATTCTGCAGTACATCTAAATTTTTGGCTTGAACCAAGATGTATCATGTACAGGTACAAAATAACCATGTTGATTATGATCATTATGTATACAATGTACCAATACATGTTCTTGGTAAAAATAATAAAAAAAATAAATAAATACATTTATTAAAAAAGTAAATAAGTAAATAAATTTTTGGCTTGGGTCAGTGGTGACTGGAAGGTGGCAAACTAACCAAGAGTGAGAACACAGAACTAGAGAAGGGAAACTTAAGAAAGACAGAACTAGAGAAGGGGAAAGAGGTCCATTCTAGGCAACTTTAAGCCCCGTGAGACTTGCAGGGTGAAATATCTGAAGCTTAGCACTAGAAATACAGACCACGTGAGCTAACATCATAGGAGTGCTGACTACTACTGTTTCATCTGCAGAAGAGAGAAAAGCTACGAGCCAAGGACAAAGCACAAAAGACTGAGGAGGCTTACAAGGACGCAGAGGAGAAGCCCAAGAAGCATTGGTCTGGGAGGTGTGCCAAGAACCAGGGAGAGTACCAGGGCAGGGCTCTCCTAGCAGGGGACAAGCCTGATCCCACACTGGCTGAAGGAAAGGTCCACTACCCTGCAAGAGGGCAGAAACAGGAGACGGCCTAGCGCCAGACTCCTTAGTGCAGGAGTGGCTGCCAGGCAGGGTAAGGAGGAGCATCTTGGACTCCCTCCCATCAGCTGGCATTGAAAAATCTGTGGCACAGCACGAGAGACCCAAAGTGTCCCCGCTCTGTTCATTCAGCATTGCCTTCACCAAGGTCCTAAGTTCAATACCTATCTTCTGTGCTCCTGTAGGTGTGTATTTGCACATTTCCAAAAGAGTTTTAAGAAAATATCTCCTATGGAATGTGTCAGTTCCTCTGGAAGCATGAGTCTTCTTTCTCACCTCTTGGGTTTCTGCTTTGGGAGTTTCCGCCCCTTCTTCCTCTTTATTCTCTTCAAGCGTCTTCCCAGAAAACTTCTTCAACCAGTCATCGTCTGACCAAACTGAAAGAATCAAACTTATGTCAAGAAAGCCAAGCCACTGGCCAACTGCCAGGTAGTTGCTTTGGTCAGCAAGGTGGAAAATCCTATGTCACCCTCTCAGCCAGAGGAGTCTCTTTCAAGAACTCCTAAGGGTAAGGAAAGGTCCCCCTGGGAAAAACCCCTGAGCTCCAGCATTTAAAAGAAGTAAAAAAAACAAAACAAACAAACAAAAAAAAAACTATGCCAAAGGTGAAGATATGCCTCTGTTGGTTCCAGCACTCCAGAAATAGAGCTCTGAGAAAACTAGGAAGATAAGGGAACAGGCAAGATTTCTCTCATAATAGAGACAACTACTGTTTCCACACAGAAGTGCTATATACCCTTTACCATGGTGAGCCATTCTCCACCCCTGACTTCTAGAAAGCAGCATTTAGCATCAACTTCCAGGTAAATGGGGCTAAAATGCAACCAAGGCCAAACTGGAGGACACAGTATGGGTTCTGAGTTGCTCCTGCTCACCTGGTCTGGAAGAGCCCTCTTTAATTCTCATTGGTTTGGCCAAATTGACACGAATTGTCCGTCCAAAGAGCTCAGATTCATTCTGAAAAGATTGAAAATCCAGCTGCTTAACCTCTGTCAGATTAAAAGGGAGCCGGAGAGCTCTGCATTTCTTTCTAAGACATGTTCATGATTTCTCCTATCTTAATCTCTGAACACATAGCAGCAAGTTGTACCCTCACCATAAAGCAGCCATCAAGGGAGAGTGGAGCTGTCACACACTTCCTTTCTTCAATACCAGCCAAGACCTGTACTACCAGAAGAACTCTGGGTCCCAGGGAATGAAATTACAAGGATAAATGCAGCTTCCCAGAATCTGAGTTCTTCAAAAGCCAAGATCAGCTTTGCAATGGTGAAAAATGATCTGTCTCTGACAGCTAAAGAACATGGTTGGTGAACGAGCCATACAAAACATGAAAAAAGGACAGCTTCATTATCCAAAGATAATTTGCACTGGGAAAGGTCACTTAATGTGAATCTACTTAAGATAGTAAGGAAAATTTCATGGCAAAAAGTAAAAAAAAGAATTTTTTTCCTTTTGACCATGACTTGGTGATGCAACTAGAAATAATGAAAATATTAAGTTTTGTAAGGTTAATATTCAGGATGAACTATGCATTTGATTGGTACTAGAAACACATAATGGGAGCTGATTAGTTTGAAGTGTTTTTTCCAACAAAATTCTACTAATAGCAGGCACTTCATATCTGACACAAAAATTGCACACAAGGATTTCAAGGAGGGCACAAACACTGAAGAGCACCATCATTTTTTCTAAGGACTTTCCTTGGGGTATTCAAATTACTTCTATCAGTAGCACACCCTGTCATTATCCATATTGAATTTCTCTTCTCAATTGTTAACTGGTTGAACACTTGATGAAATCCTGCCTCTTCTGCAAAATAAGCAGTTTCAGTGCACTCAATTTGCACTGTTTGTAATTTATTTTCCTGGACATCCAGAAGCCAGTAAGAGGCCAATAAGAATGACTAGAACTTACATTATTGTTAAATGGGGAAAGAGGACTGAATGAGGACTAATTTTACAAGTGATTGACAGTGAATATTTTCACAGGATGTTATTTTTACTTTCCTACACAACCTGAGACTTTGGAGCTTCAGAAAAACCAATACATGAACAAAGACCTCTGTACCACCAAATTGCAATTTCATTCAGAGTGAGATTTCCAGCCATACCATGTTGTCAATAGCTGCTGCAGCATCCTGCAAGGAAAGACAAGGTACACGTTTAGGCTTGCAGCTGAATGTTGGTGTGTCTACACACACATATGCACACAGAGTAGCAGAGAATCAAACAGGAAAAAGTCACGTCTATACTCCTTGCGTAGGCTATATGTGTGTCTAACAAAGAGCACTTCTTGGCTGACTTTTTAAGTGGTGGTGCTGCAATGTGCCATCTAGCTGAAGGCACAAGAATGTCATGCCATGAATGCACAATGAACAGGGCTGTAAGGACAGCTGTACGGTGCAAGAGGGGCAGGGCCTGGCAAAAGGCTTGAGACAGCCATTACTCACAGCCCACACACAGTCTGATTAAGCAAGAGGCACTTTCTTTCAAACCGCACTTTTGATCTCTTTTGAAGCATTAACTCAAGGCCCAGCAATCTAGCCCAAAACATGACAGCTTCCTTTATAGTTAGTAACAAAAACATAAACCAAGGAAAATACACAGGTAGCACAGATTTCTCTCACCTCTGCCAACTCAAATTCAACAAAAGCAAATCCTCGGTGCTTTTCTGCAAAAAAGAAACACAAAAAACAAGTAATTACCATGTGGGGGGTAATGGGAAGAAACAGAATGGTCACAAAGAAAATGAAGTCAGTTATATGTCATACCCAGATAACAGAAATTCCACTCCATCACTATTTAAGAAGGAATCTTATTCTGTGATTCTTCTTAAGTAATGTTTTAAGTGGTAATAAACTTATTTAGTGGACATAACTAGTGAACTACGTTTTTAATCTTTAAAATTAGCGCTTAATTTTTCTATCATAGCCACACTTAAGCCTTAAACTTTGTATGCAAGGCAACTAGAAAAATGAAGTCATATTAACCTATCAATTATTCATCCATATACACGATCTGAGCATCAACTGGACACAATGTATGAATTGTAAAACCTTGTAGGATATTCAGTTTTTATCCTCAGGCAAATGTGATCTAACTAGAAAGGTCAAACACATTAGTGTTAATTTAATGATAGAATTCAGAGACAAGAAAGGCCCTAAGAAAGCTAACATAACCTTATTGTTTTTGCAAATAAAGAGTCCCCAGGCCCAGAGAGTTTAAAGATTTTGCTAACAATCATATGCAAGGTTGATAATGACAGAGCTGGCCCTAAAACTCTGATATTTTTGGAGAGGGTCTTGCTATGTAATTCAGGCTGCTCTTGATCTCATAGCAATCCTTCTGCTTTAGCCTCCCAAGTGCTGGGATTACAGGCATGTGCCACCACACCCAGCTAAAACTCTGATTTTTAAAATAAAAATACAATAGAATGGGCTGAGGATTTAGCTCAGTGGTACAGTGCTTGCCTAGCAAGCACAAGGCCCTGCGTTCAATTCCCAGCACCACCCCCCCAAAAAAAGACACAACAGAAAACTTAACTATAACCATGATGCCAATTGAAGGAATAGCCACCCAAATGTGCAGAAACCAAACCTTTCCAGCTTACCTGTTGCCCCATTTATTAGCTAGCACTGCTGTCAAGACAGTGTATGATGGTGAACCCAACAAGTAATTTGAAACAACACTCAGATCTTAATGAAGTTCATTTCTATTGGTCTACTGAAAAATATGACTTATTTCAAATCCAAAAAATGGAGACTCTGCAAAGTATTTACAGTCCATCATCATATAGCCTCAGGACAGTCTTTCTACATCAAGATCACTGTCATGCTGACCTAGAGAAGCACCCTCTGTTCCTATATACCAAAATGCATTTTTATTTATTGTTCTGAGGATCAGACCCATGGCCTCACATGTGCTAGGCAAGCACACTCTACCACTGATACACTCGCAGCCTGAGAATGTGTATTCAGAACTGTAATGTGACTTTTTTAAAAAGTTCTTTTCTTAATAGCCAGGTTTTGCACATGACACACACCAAAACCCACCTGTTTCATAATCCAGAGGAATCTGAATATCCGTGATGTCTCCAAAAGGAATAAAAGCAGCATGAAGAACTTTGTCGTCCACCTCTTCTGCCAACCCACCTGCAAATAAGTCAAGAGCCTTTTGAGCCACTGTCCTCAATACTCTTGTGAAGTCCCTGCAGCCAACTAGCATGCAGGCCGAGGGAAGGGATCTTTCCATCTAGACCTTTGGTCACAGAGACATCTCCCATCTACTGCCCACCCACACACAAGAAGCTAATTCCTCTCTGTCTTTGTTGGCCCTTGCCTCCGGGATTCCCGCAATAGTTTCATAGCTACCTCCCTGCCTCCATTCCCTCTATCAGCTCAACAAAGCGAATCAGAGAGATCTTGGCAAAACGCAAATTTGAATTCATCATTTCTGCTTAAAATGTCAAGGGTTTCCCACTGTGCCCAGGACAAAGTGCAAATTAACCATGTGCACAACGTTCTTCATAACCCGAGACTTGTCCACCTCTCCTGCATCTTTCATTTTGTTCCCCCAATTTCTCTGGATTTCCCGAAAAATGACCCACTTGCCCCCAAGTGTTAGACTTAACATCTTTCAGCTTCTGCTTTTGCGGCAGTAGACGGCTTTGCCTCTACTTGGCTACCTGCCTAACTTCTGCTCATCAGCTCCAGGGTCACCGCATCTGCAAAGTTTGTTTTCATCTCTCCGCCGTTTCTTCCCGCACGCAAAACCCTGCCATTCCGTCCCTACCACAGCGCTTGTCAAACTGTGATACTGACATTATTTCCGCTAGCTAATATGGGAACTCCTAGCCAGGAGCCGGTGCAGGGGCTGAGCCACTGCTGCAGCGCGTGTATGCGAAATGAATGGGCGCGAGGATTTGGGAGACCGTAAAGTTCCTCTACGACTTCTCCTGGTCCTGGTGGACCTTAGCCGACTAGGTTCGAAGCCTGAAGGACCGCTGCGTCTCGGGCTCATGTCGCGAGGCAAAACAGTACTGCCACAGACCCAGCCTAGACAGCTGCTTGCCACCCATCCAGAGACGTGTCCCTCCCGACACCCCGACCCACTAGTGGCCGATTAGCCCAGACTCCGCCTAGCTCCCGCAACTGCTCACCCACGTACAGCACGCGCTTCGTAGTGGCCATTTTCCACCGGCGCGCTTCCGCCGGAAGCTGCTGCTAGACCCACCCCTTCCGGCCGCCCTCGCCTTCTGGCTCCGCCCCTACCTAATGTCCCCCACAGGCCCCGCCCACTCCCTTCTGGCGGAGCTCTTTACTTCTCTGCATAACACGCCCGAGGAGGGGACGGGTGACCGCGGACAGTCGTGAACCTGGAGCTCCCAGTGCTAGCGGTGTTGTGAGAGTCAAACCTTGGCCTAAGTAGCGGGAATATTACAGCAAATGATCAGCCACAAATAAACTATGACTCACAGGCCACCCGCCACCTGTTTTGGGGCAACATAGGACCTAAGAATCATTTCTACCTTTTGAAATAGTTGGGAAGAAAAATAAAAATAGTAATACTTAGTAATGCATGCAATTATTTGAACTTAAAATTTCAGTTCCTTATCGTTTCATTGGAACACAGTCATGCTCATTGCTTTAAGTACTATTGTTCGTGGCTGCTTTATGCTACAAGGGCAGAAAATCTATGGCCTGCAAAACGTACTATATCCACCTTGGGACCCTTTAGAAAAAGTTTTCTGACCCCTGGGCAAGGCAACTGATACGTAAAGCCCAGACTGACATGAGTGGTAGAAAATAATGCAGCCATCTATTTTAGCTAGAGCTGGGTATTAAGACTTCCTGAGGGGCTGGGAATTTAGCTCAGTGGTTAGAGTGCTTGCCTAGCAAGCTCAAGGACCTGAGTTCAATCCCCGACACCAAAAAAAAACAAAAAAAAACAAAAAAAGACTTCCCTGAGGTGACATTTAAGATGAAACTTGAAGGAAAAAGAAGGGCTAGACAGAGGAGGAAGCAGCGAAAAAGAGTTCAAGAGAGGCAGCCTGCTCAGGGAGTGAGAGACAGGGCATGGGTGGTGGAAGTGGAGAACGTGAAATCTCTTGAGGGTTAAGCCCTTAACTGGCAGGATCTGCACTAGCTCAGAATTGAGTTGAATAGTTGGACACCCAGTTTGTGTCACAGAATTGCAGAATTGATTGGCATCAGAAAAAACCACCCAGGGGAAAACTGTTGTTTGCCTTTATAATTTACGTCCCCTCCTTTCTCCTTAGTAACTTCAAATGACATGTAAGGCACAAAGGCAACCTTTTTCTTGGCTGCATCTGAATATTCAAGTTCACCCCTTCTACCTCCAAGCTGAGAGCCAAAGCTGCAGGGCCTGAGAAAGCAGCTCAGCTTGGAGTGGAAAGACTTGGGGACTCTATAGTGGTCACCAGCGTGGAGTTGCCCATCTCCGGCAGATTCCCATGATCTTTCTAGCCAGGATCAAACACATTATTTGGATGAAAAAGCAAATGTTCTTCTTGTGGCAGGACAGTTGATAACAAAACAAATCAAATGAAGAATAGATCCTGGACACCAGGTTCTGGGCCCTCCTCTCCTGGAAGAACACAGGACACTCACCCTGTGTCTGCTTCTGTTCCTGGGAAGCACCGTGGCCAGCATGGGGGTGACCAAGGCCCCTGCCCCAGCACATGGGCCGCAGGCTGGGTTGCATGGGAACCAGGAAAGGTAGTGGATTAGCACTAAGGAGAGGATGCTGGATGACGGACAAAGTTAGGACACTCTAACAACTTGACATTAATGGTACATTCAAAATGCTAGGGGAAGGGGAGAGGAAACAATAGTTTCTGATCAAATTAGGTCCATGTTGGAGGAGTGGTGCTAATGTAGAACCTGTATAAATTCTCACATATGTTCATGTGCATGTAAAAATGCAGCACAATTAGAGAGGGGAGGTGAAATGTGAAAAGGCAAGTAGCTCAATCAAAGGCCCCCACCACCTGAACATCTGTTAATTATAAAAGAATACTCAGTCCCACTCCATACCTAAGGTGCTCCCCTCTATACTGGTGAATAAGCCCTGACCTTTGCCCCATGTGCCTGTCAGATTACTAGATAACTATCCCCAGAACACTGTGTTTGCTCCAGTTTGCCTCGACCCCTGCCCCTGCGCCTGTGATTTTAAGAAATCCTTTGAGTCTGTAACTTTATGGTTGCCTGAAAAATTCGGATAACAGGAGATGACTAAAATAACACAAATACATGGTTAAAACACTCATCGAGAACTGATGTAAACACCTGCCTGTTGTGAAGATCTAAAGAATTCCATTTGCAAAATGTAACCACGAATTCACTGTATAAAAGCTCTGGTCAAACTTCAAGCCAGGGTCGAGAGACCTTCCTTGCACCAGCAAACTCTTGGTCTCTGGCTAACAAATGGACTCAAGTTGGCTTTTCAGTGTGTGGCGTCTCTCCTTGTGCCCAAGTGAAGCGACCACCAAGTGTCCCATTGGGCAGCTCGGAGTCCCACTTCAAAATGAACCATTCTGAAGACTCAGTGTCAGGCCGTATGCTGGGGAAGTATTTCCATGGACATGTACTCTATGCCTAACATCAAGTAAGCTTTTTGAGGTACAGATTATCACCCTGTTTTATGCACGACATCCAGTGAGGTCAAGCAGTTTACTTGCATTAGCAAAATAATAATTCAATTTGTTTATGGAATATGTGGAGCTATAGCAACTATATTTAGTCTTTTTCATTAACCCCTCCGAAAGATCCCCAGAATTGACCGAGCTGGAAGGTATGTGTATCAGAACAGTAAAAATTACTGTATACCATACTGTCTCCCAGTAAATACTCCAGAAAATTTGGCACATGACGTCAGTGATGAGCTCAAGCCTAGAAGCAGGCCCCTGAAGACAACAGAAAGGACTCATCTTTTCACATGACATTAATTTTCAGAACTCCTCATCTGTAGAGAGCTTCAGGTAAGTGAATTGAATGGAAGAGTGGCAAGCATCATCATCTTCTCTCCTTTATTTCCTAAGGTTAGCCATTAGACATCACAATCACACTTAGCACAATTTATATTTGTATTTGCTTTTTACATCCCTTTCTCTTCTTCCGAAGAAAAATCATGAGAGCAGGGACCATGTCAGTTTGTTTACCCCTGTAACTCCAGCCCACTGCACATTACCTTGGCATTTAGGAGAGTTTTAATATCTGATGAATGAAGGAGAAAAAAGCTTCTTTCAAATAAAGTTGAAATGGAAAATTCTATTCTTAGCGCACTGGGGGCCTTGGCTTCCCCCACAGAGGCTGAATCATAGGCCGTGGGCTGCAACATTGGAGGTGCATTCATGCAGAGCAGCATCCCAGGGAGAGTAGCAAGCATGAGTGTGGTGCCCCAGGTGCCAAGGGCTGCACAGTGGTGGGCCCCTCAAAGAAAAGAACAAACCAAATTGAAGCCCTTGCTCCCAGTCTTTTTTTGATTCATAACTGAGTCAGTGTTGGTACCATGAAGACTGAGGGACTAGAAGCTGAAACATTCTATCTGCCAGCCAGGAACACTTTTCTCCACTTACCAACAGTAAGAGGCAGAGATGTCCAAGTCTGCCAGAACCTAGGGCTGGAGGCTATGTTACCTGCCTCACATCATCACCTTGCAGCACTGGAGTCACCAATGCCCTAGACCCCTGTCGCCTAGGTACGACTGGTTCCGTATCCTAAGACAGCAGCCTTAAAACCTGAGCCTGCATCAGAATCATCCAGAGCTTGTTCAAACACAGATGTCTGGGTTCTACTCCTAGCAGAATGAGTAGTCCTTGGGTGGAGCCAAGAATGTT
>PVJO010029538.1:0-16680 GCA_004026905.1 Hystrix cristata | reverse complement strand
TTTTATTTTGAGACAGGTTCTCATTAATTCACTAAATTGCCCAGGTTGGGCTTGAACTTGTGATCTTTCTGCCTCAGTCTCCCAGAGTGCTGGGATTACAGGCATATGCCACCACACCCAGCAGCCTTTGTTCTTCACTATGGCCTTTGAGGTAGGTAGTATCACCCCCATTTTATAGATGAGAAATTTATGACAAAACCTGTAAGAGATTTTCTCAAGGCAATACAGTGGCAAGATGAGTAGATTTGAAATTTAGTATTTCTCCTAGAGCCTGCATTTTGTGCTGCATTTCTGCACCTTTAAATGCCTGCCTTCCAGTCTTAAAATGAATAGTTTTTTCATTAGATAATGTAACTCTTTAAAAAGGTAAAATAGCACTATGAAAGGGACGAGAGGCTATAGAAAAAATATGTTTGAGTAAGAGAGTCTGGCATGGAGATGCGATCTTCTCTAACTCCCATTCCACTATTAAATTTCTCTTTAATTTTCACATAAATAAACACTTACTATTTATGTGCCAGGCACTGTAATCAATGGTTACGTGCATCTAGTCTCACAACAATGTCATGAAGTAGACACTATTATTTTCTCAATCATCATGTGAAGAACTTACAGTACCAAAGCATTAAGCACCTTGTCTGAGGTTGCACTGCAGATCATGGATTTGTTTTAGCCTTCAGTCTTTCTGACTCCCAAATGGAACCTCTCAACCACTTCATCGTACTGTCTTTCAATTGTTCTGTTTTTATATTCAGAACCACCAGTTGCCTATTAATTTGTTTGTAATTGTTGATGATTCCCATAAAATCATAAACTTGTTGAGATTTAGAAACCTCATCTTTAGCTTCTGCACTATCTTGTATTGTTTGGCTAGTACTCAACAAGTGCTCATTTAATATGTGGACAGTTCTGACTTAAATCAGCTGATGCCATTCTGTGTGTGACACTAAGAGAAATGATTTTTTATGTCTTCAGTATTATTTTTAGCACCAACATTTTGCACCTTGCGCCACCTTCCCTTGATCTACCACTAATTTGAGCAGTAGCTATGCTGGATTATTCCCATATAAGGGAACTGCAACCCAGCTTATGCACCTTCCATTCCACTGACTTCTTCCTCAGGGCTTTTATTTTTCTTTTTTAAATTTCATTTCAAATTTTTAATCAACAGAGTCTAAATGGAAACCTTAATTACATTAAAGAAAATGAAACTCTACAAAACTTAATGAAAAATAAGAGTGTATTTAAGATAAAATAGGTACAACTCTTGAAGACCTAGGCAAGGCCTCTCTGAACAAAATCCCAGTGGAACAAGAAAGTATACCAAGAATCAACAAATGAAATCATATCAAATCAAAATCTTCTGTACAACAAAGGAAACAACCAAGAGAATTAACAGATGATCTATAGAATAGGAAAAAAAAATTTGCCAGCCATTCATCAGACAGAGGACCAACATCAAGAATCCACAAAGAACTCAAAAAATTGTACCCCCCGAAAATAAAAAAGACCCAATAAAAAATGGGCAACTGAAATGAATAGACAACTCACAGAAGAAGTACAAATGGCTAATAAATACATGAAAATTGCTCTTCATGACTGGCTGTTAAAGAAATGCAAATCAAAACTACACTGAGATACAATCTCACCCTAGAAAGAATGGCTACTTTCTCAAGAAATCAAATAATGGCAAATGCTGGTGAAAATATACCAGTTTACATTGCTGATGGGAATGTAAACTGGTACAACCACTGTGGAAATCGATGTGGGGAATCTTCAAAACACTAAAAATGGAAATTCCATTTGACAAAGCCATCCTCTCTCTAGGAATTCTCCCACAAGAGTTAAAATGATCATATTACAGGGACACATGTGCACTGTGTCCACAGCAGCATAATTTGAAATAGCTAGATCTTGGAAACAGCATATATTCCCACTAACAGATGAAGAGGTGGTATATGAGACACAGACTACATAGAAACTTACTTAATGTGGAAATGCTAGTGGTGGTAAGCTGTACAGTAATTCAACAGAGTATTCAGTGGTGGCAGAATGAACAGTTCACGCTTGTCTTCTCCAGTGTTCTCTCTTCTGCACCTGCTTACAACAGGTGAAACATTTTATAGGTTAAACTACACAAGCATTAACTAGTATAGTTTGGTCGTATGATTAATATTCCAAGGAACAGTTAACCTAGTATACAGGCAAGAAAGCAGATTCTCTTTACAGATAGCACTAGTTTTCAGTGCACTTTAGATATTACTTATTTGTATAGTCTGGGCACCATTCCAACATCGCCTGGACTTGGCAAAAGCCTTGGGAACACAAAAGGGCGTCTTACAAACATGGTAAAGAATCCCTGGACTTTTCCCATTGATAATACAAGTTTCAATCTAATTGGGGGTTCTTTGAGCTTTCTAGATCTTGATATGTACAGCTTTTCCAAGATTTGGAAAGTTTTCGGCAGTTACTTCATTGAGTAGCTTTTCTGTTCCTTTTCCCTTCCTTTCCTGGAACACCCAGAATTTGAATGTTTTTTCCTTGATAGTATCTCATAAGTCTTGCAGAATCTTTTATTTTTCTGTGTTATTTAAGAAAAAACAAACTTGTCTTTGAGGTCAGAAATTCTGATTTCTGCTTGATCCAGCTGAGGCTTTCACCTCTATTTTTATTTCCTTTGAGTTTAGCTCCACTAATTCTTAGAACTCTATCTCAGCTGAATTTTTATTCAGAGTACAAATTATTTTCCTGATTTAGTTGAAATGTTGGCATTCCCTTTTGTGAATTTTTTTCATAAAATCGTTTCTTGAATTCTTCAATTTGTCTATTTTCTTTTCTTTTTTGATTGGTAGAGAAGTATTGTGTTCTCTTGGAGGCATCATATTATCTTCCTTTTCAAGTATCTTCTGTTCTAACACTGATATTTGCTAATCTGGTGGGTCAGGTGCCCCTACTGACTCTATAGGGTAGCTTCCATAGTAAAAGACTTTCTTCTAGGGCTGCACCCCAGGATGTCAATAGGAAAAACTGTAATGGCCTTGGGGTGCAGCTAAATGTCATGTCACACGGAGCTTCTTCAGCTTTAGCAACGTTCACCATGCCTGTAGGTATCCAGTATATAGGGGTTTGTGCTGTTGCTCTGTGGGTTGAGGTACATCTCTCTTAGACACAAAAGGTTTGCCATGGCTCTGAACATGATGGCCTGACTGTTTTGAGAAATACTCAATATGCAGGGAGAAGGCTGTTCTTGCAGCCCAGTTTTGTGTAACACATCTTGCCCAATAATGGAGGTGGAGTATGCCCCAAGGCTTTTTCTAAAGCTGCTAGTGCTGTCTTAGCAGTGCAGAAATGTGGGGGAGCTAATGCGCCAGGAACAAACTTTCACTAATGGAAAATAAGATAAATGTTTCTGCCTCCTGTTCCTTTAAAGTAAATTCCTAGAAGCATGAAAATTTTGTCCCTTGAAAATTAATCCCTCGCAGTATTGAGCCACCAGTTGCCCACAGTGATTACCACCACATTTTTTTTTCATATTTTTCTATTTAACATGCTCCACCATTCCCTAACTTCCACTTCCTGGGAGTATCTTCAAAATAAACTCTCTGCACCCAAATTCTTGTCTGTTTTTTGGAGAGTGAGATTAAATGTAAAACCAAATAGGATACATGCATGTTTGCTAATGGCTTCGTGTCAGAGGTCACATTATGCAAATAATGTAAATAAATGATGTGGTTGGACTAATTAGAGAAGACATCTCAGAGAAGATGGAGTTTTGAAGTTGTTGGATAGATAGCATTAAAGTGAGTGGAAAGACAATTTAATTTCAGAATTGCTCTTTCACCCTTTAATAGTTCGCAGTGTACATCCAAATATACTAAGAAAAAGTTGCAATACCTGGAAAGGGTACAAAAATAAATCAGTCAATTTGCTGAAAATGAAGATGACCACAAATTCAGATTACCTCAATTCTTCGCTGTTTTGTCAATTTTGGTGTAAAAGACACTAACCTTTAGTGCATTCCTATGTCCATGATCCATAGACTTGCCAGTTGATACATTTTTATGCATCTTTCTCCTTGAATTTCTATTGGGGTTTTGTTTTTAAAAGATGCCAGATATGATATTTATAATCACTAAGCAGTTAACCTACCAAAACAAGTAGAGAAAAATGGCAGATGGTGTCGTGAAAATTCTATTGAAGAATACCCTTCAGAATGATGAAAGATGCCTCTCTCAAGTGGAGAGTTGGCATACATATAGGTTGCAGGAAGGATTTATTCCTGGTGTGTCTGGGCTTATAACAACTAATGTATCAACTTGTTTGAAAACTTTTTAATTAAGAGGATCAGCAGGATTTGTAGATGAGTCACGGTAAGACCTTTCACACTCAGTAAATGAGAACAAACCTATCATCGGTAGCAATAGCTGCATTTATTTCAGAGCACAGTGCAAATGGCACTGTTCTAATGAAGATAAGACCAAGGATCTAATCCTCGCTTGGGCCAAATAAGGCCGCTGTTTTATTGACCCTGTCTGCCACCCTTCTTACTCCCGGGATGCTCTCTCTCTCTCTCCCTCAGAAATGGTTTATGCCACAAAATAAAATTTAAACTACAATTTAAGTCTCACCTTGTCACTTGCCTGATGAAAACCATTTGCTGATTTCCTACATCACTTAGCATAAAGCCCACGCTCCTTGCTATAGACTTTAAGGGCCTGAACAGTTTGGCCCCTGCCTCTCAGCAAGGGGCTCTTCCCTTGGCTCCCTGTTCCAGCCAAAGTGTCTGGCTGAATATAAGATCTTGACACATATTTCATGCCTTGATACTTTCTGCTCTGCAATGCTGGACTTGCATGTTTTTTCTTTGGTCTTTTAGATGACTGTCTGGCTTCTCTAGGTTTCAGTTTAAACACTATCTCAGAGGAGCACTCCGTCTCCATTACCCTATCCTCTTTGCAGTATCCTCTGTCATAGTCCTGTTTATTTATTTTATAGCACTTATAATAAGCCATATTATTTAGTTTATTTTGTTTGCTTCTTCACTGCCTATTTGTCCTATGAAGACAGTTTGTTTCCTCAGAACTATTGCCTGCTGTCTAACAGATACTTCATAAATATTGATTAGGTAGTAGACAAAGTAAAATACACACTCTGTAGTGATGGACTAGAAGGAACATCTTTTGTACATAGGATGGATTTGAAACCATCTAGGGAATTTCTAAAGTCTTCAAATTTAAGACTTAAAGCATTGGGAATGATTCTTAAATTAGCAAAAACTACTGGTCTTGCTTGGAAATTTTGTATTGACATTCTTGGGACAGGTCTAGTGTTGGTTACAAGTATCTTGACATCTATGGGGACAGACCTCTGGTTATTGAGTAGGGTTCTGAGCCTGCCATCAGTGCAGGGGCCCAAAGATGTATCTTGGATGAACAGTTGAGATGGCATCTTGAAAATTGCATTTCTCCTAATCAGTTTTAAAATATATCCCATTTTCTTGAGTTCTTTGGGACCATGCGATCTACTGTCTAAAATTGATTTTGCCAGGGTAACATTGTAGTGTTCTAGATGGAACATTAGAGATCCTTGATAAATACACAATAAATAAAGGAAAGAATTATATTTTTCTACTATGAACTAACAGACAGTTTTAGGACATTCAGTCTTAGGACATTCTCTTGTAGTGGATAGACCATATCTGTTATCAGCAGCACATTGTAGAAACAACACAGTGTTACTTTTAAGGTTAGGACATAAAATATGTTGTGACTTTCTCCTTGATTTTTTGGATCATTCACACTGAGAGAGATCGGCTGCTACACTGTGATGATACTCATGCAACCTCTGGAGAGATTTGTGTGGTGAGGTGAGACATGCTGCCACCATCTCTACACATGAGCCATCTTGGAAAGTGATCATGAGCCCAGTTGAGCTTCCAGATGACTGCTGTCCTGGGCCAGCTAAGCGGTTTCTAAAGTCCTAATTCATAGAAACTATGAGGTAATAATTGCGTAGTGTTCTATCGTACTAAATTTTGAGGTAATTTATTATATGGCAATAAATAACAAACATACATAAATATCAAAGGAATGACCAAAACAAAACCTTATCAGAAGCCAGACATTTGGCCTTGATTTCTTTGCTTTTTATCATATTTTCACCTTTTTACCATCGGTATCTTAGTGACCTGGTTGTATTCTAAAAGTAGTTATCTATTGTCTATTGTATTTTTTTGCCAGTCTTTTCCTCAATTTCTTTTTTTCTTTTTATCTCTATTTATGGTTTTGTTTGTGTTACTTAGGAATGTGTTTATTTACAGGTGACATAGTAAATCTATCTTTTTCTTTAAATTTTTCAAATTGCCTCTAATTTCCCTTTCTAAAACTTTAG
This sequence comes from Hystrix cristata, assembly GCA_004026905.1. NCBI lineage: Eukaryota > Metazoa > Chordata > Mammalia > Rodentia > Hystricidae > Hystrix > Hystrix cristata. The sequence goes on along the minus strand of PVJO010029538.1, from coordinate 10,290 downwards.
TAAATATTCAGTTAGTTTTAAAATGGTTTTGTTTTTGTACATTTAAATATTTTAATATAAATTTTCTGGTATATAGGTAGCCGCTGTTTGAGTATAAACTTCTAGACACCTCATTCCTGCAAAATGTAGATTTTTCTCTTGCATCACATGATAGGATTTAAGTGACTGATAAAGACAACAAATTACATACCCATGTTCCTTTTATTTACTTGGTCTTTTACTTTGTCAAAGCATAAAATTGTCCTTCTTTGTATTAAGTTGTGCTGAATGCTATCTGGAAAGCAATTGTTTTTACAAATTCCTTGCCACTTAGAATTTAGATTATTCTATTTTTCATTTTCTATAAACATAGAAGTCCACAGGTACAGGGCTAAGGATTTAGCTCAGTGGTAGAGTGCTTGTCTAGCAAGCACAAGGTCCTGAGTTCGATCCCCAGCACAAAACAAACAAACAAACAAATAAACAAAAAAGTTCCCAGGTACAACTTCATGTGTCTAAACTTGTTCAGAAACCTTTAAATCACTTTATGATTTCTAGAATATCACCTCGACTTTCTCTTTTCTTTTGGTTTTGTGTTTGATCTACTAGGCTGAACTTGCAGAAATGTCAACAGTCAATTTTCTTTTAATTAATGTCCTTATTGGAGATGACATTCTATCATCTGCACTTGAGTCTATTAGTAAATTCCTCAACGGTATTCTTATGACAGAAAAAAAAATCCATCCGTTTTGTAGATACCTTTCTTTGAATTTTATGCAAGTTAAAAATAAAATATCCATTTTGTGAAAGAAATTTTAGTTGTGTGACAAAATCATCTTATAAATCATGTGGTTGAGATCTGACCTATGACTTTGGGGAGTAAGATAGCTGCATTTTTTTGAGACAGGGCCTTGCTATCTAGTTCCGGCTGGCCATGATCTCAGTATATAGCCCAGACTGGCCTCAAACTCATGGCTATCTTCCTGCCTCTGCCTTCCAAATGCTGGGATTACAGGCCTGCACCACCATGCCCAGCTAGATGTCTGCATTTTGAAATGTTTGCAAGCAGCTACCTTGGATCGCAACCTGGTGTTTGCTATTCTACCATTTCACCTGAACTGTGTCACATTGGGCTAGCATCCATTCATGATTTGCAATGGATATTTCTAGCAATTCCTGTCATTTGTTTTCCATAAAGTCAAGTCCTTCTTTTAAGCATGATGAACCTGTATCTTTCGTTCTTTTTGCTGGAAGATTTTCAGCTTGAAAAAGTCATGGTGATGCTATTATATTTCCATTCTTACCTGTATTAGCAGACTACCCTAGTCACAAACAGTATCAGTTAGTATTTTGTTAATGCTTTTGTGTTGTTCTTTCAGATAATTTGTTACTTTTTTCCTCCAATTAGCACCTAATATATCTAGTGCTTTAATAGTTACAGCAATGTTCCATGTATGCCCTTGTTTCATATCATCTCACAACTACTCCTGTAATATTAATTCCTGTGCTTTAAACTTTTCAGTGGCCATTTTCAATTCTTTAAACTAGCTATGCTTCCTGCTACCATAAGGCCTTTGAACATGATACTACCTCCTCCTGAAATTCACTTCTTCTTTGCTTCCCTCTCCTTTTTTTTTTTTTTACTGAGTTGATGGTGATTAATTCATCAAATCCAAGTGAAAATACCACTTATTCAAAAGTAGTTAAAATACTTCTGTTATATGCTCTGAAAAGACTGCGTTATTTATCTTCCATTCCTCATCCATTTATTTGTATGATTATTCAATGCTTAACTCTCTCTTTAGACACAAACTTCATGACAGCAAGGACTGACTGATCTTGGTTTGACTAAACATCGTGTCCCCTACATCTAGCACCATGCCTGGAATATGAAGGCACTCGAGTATTTAGTGAATGAATGAATGGTTCCTAAATTATACAAGTGGAAACCAGGCCTAGAAACCTTTAGTAGACTTACCAATTTCCTACAGCAAGGAAGTAGCAAGAGTTGGACTTGGACCTAGGTCTTCTATTCCCTGGTTTTATGGTTTTTATAGTAAACACAACTACCCTGCAATTTTAAGTCAGTTTGAGTTTAAAATTTTTCTTTCTTCTTAAAGTAGTTTGTTTTGTCTCACCTCTGATCCACACCTTGAGTATGGCTGTAGCTTCAGAATAGACAATAGATGTGTTGCAGTGGAGTCTACATGTATTACAGTGGGAAAAGGGCAGTAGAGGTCATCATTCTTCTTTTCCTTTTAATGCACATACAGTTTCAGAGAAATTTACTGGGCTGTGGGAGGTATCACACAGAGATTCATCTGATTAAGGGATGTGGAAGGAGATGAAAGCATTGTTTAGAACTTATAAGTTTAGCCTGAAGTCTGAAAGATCTAAAGAGTGTTAAACTCTATCCAGATATGATTGTGTTTACAATACTGAATCTTCTACTTAACTGTGAGACTGTGCAGGTCCTTTCTCTGACATTAGTTTCTTGTCTAATAAATTATGTATATGTCAGGGGTGGAGATGAGACAGGAATTATTGGCAGAACTTCTGACTGCAAGTATATATAAAATACCATTCTCTTTTTCTTCACATTCTTTAATGAGGTAGAATGTGCTTGTAATACTGTATACTGTATGGGGATCTAGGGTAGAAATTTATTCTACTATGTAACTCAACTCTTGGATTATGGCTCTTTCGTGGGCATCATAATCGGCCATTTCTAATAAGGGAAAACTGAATCTCTGGTATGTTTATTTCCAGTTAGTATACAGAGGAACTTTGGGAATCAGTAAGTATAGTGAAGTACAGAAAAGTATCAGTAAGTATAGTAAGTACAACAAAAATTTCTTCCACAAAATGGATATTTCATTTTGAACTTGCATAAAATTTAAAGAAAGGTATATATATGTGTGTGTGTGTATCTATATATGAGATATATATATAAATATGTGTGTGTGTATGGTGTGTGTGTATATATATATATGTAAAGGTGTGCGTGTGTATGTATGGAAATGTGAGAATGTGAGTGTGAGGATCTGAGAGGGCAAAATAGAGATCTGAGACTCCTAATTGATGACTTCAGACTCTTACATCAGTATTCTTTCTACTATACTGAATAGTTTATTTTATAGCACATTGTTGTTCTCAGTACACTTAAAAGGTCTTAAAATATTCTCTCATGTAAATGATAATCAAATCTGGAAATTTCAATAAAGGATTAGAAGGAGTCCCATTTCTATCTTCCTTCTGTGACAAAAATATTTTTCTAATTATAAAAAGTGATCGTCGTTACAAAATTCAAACTATTCAGAAGTATACAAAGTAGAAAATGAAGGATTTTCTACAATCCCAATCCTCTACAGACAACCACTTCTAACTTGGCTTTCTTTTGCATACACATGTGTATTTACACAAACTTAAATATTTGAATATGTTTGTCTCAGTGATATTTAATGGACACATGGGCAACACACAAACATCTCTTCTTGTTGGTGCCTCTAATTTATTCTTTTTATTGACTGAGTGGGAATCCATTGTGTAACTATGATAAAGAATCCTCTCCTAAGGAATATATTATTTCAAGTCTTTATCTTAGGTAAGGCCTCAGTGAAAATACTTTTACATGTGTCTTTACATATGTATCTGTTTATTCATGATACATTTCTGGAAGCCATACTTCAACTTGATCATAATATGTAAGAACAATGAATGTGTAAGTAGAATAATATAGTTAGCCAATTCCTATGGAAGGAAAAGAAGGAGATTTCAGAGTGGAGACGATTTTAGGTATAAGTCCACAGAATACACCAACACATTTGCAGTTTTATAGTCACAGTTTGTAGGAACATCATTTTGTGCCAAATCTGGTTCACTGAATTTTGCAAGTCCTTTCTAGTTGGGTCGGAAATAGTTGTTTCACTTAGCTAAAGTTCACTGTAAGTGGAATGAATTTAATCAGGTCAAAGATGCGTAGAATTTAGTTTATCCCTTTCATCCCACAATGGTTATTTTCTCTTCCACTTTTTATGAGAATATCAGGTTTTGGAAGAGACTACCAATTATGTGTCAAAAAGTGAGGCAAAGAGGAAAAATACTACTTTCTGCTGAGAAATTGTCATTTGTGAGAAAACAAGTTCATGATGTCTCTGAACTGGCTTTTTGCCCAGGGGAATCATCAGAAAGGGAAGAGCCCTCTTTGGCTTGGATGTTCTATTCCCTTTAGATGGTTGAACTTTGTGTTCTCAGAGATCACCTAGAATATAGTTATGCTTTCAAAAGGATTTTGTAGCTTCTCCACACTCTAAGCACTCACTCACCAGCGTGGTCCCTGTCTATCAGGAGGCATTGTTATTCTTACTCAGCATGAATCTGGAGACTCACATGATCTGAGAGGGAGACATTAGAAGTCACCTAGCAGTGACTTCTTATTCCTGATGTCCCTGGTTGCTTTCTCTAGCAATACATCTATCAGTCATATTTTTGAGTAGCTTTAAAAGAAGCTACTCAAAAGAATAAAAGTTCTTCAGAATAAAACTTATACTGCTTGTGTAGAGGTTAAAACTCTCTATAAATTAGATGCAGATTGCCTTTCTAATTATATTTTTTAGCTCCCCTAAACATGCCCTGTATTTCAGTCAGTCCTCGACTTTTCCTCTTTGTCTTGGCTTATGCCATTTTCTCTAGCTGTAATGCCATTCATCTAGCATAAATGTCATTACTCCCACAGTATCTTCCTTTCTAACCTTCTCTGAACTCTTCTGGCATTTTAACTGTTCTTTTTTATTTGACACTAATAATTTTCTATTCAATACTGTAGTGTTCCATGTCTACTTTATTTCTCTTAATGGAATCTAGGCTTTTTGAGAGCAAGATTGATTTGACTGTGACTTTTCTTTATAGTCCTCTAATATCCAAGACATTGCCTATTACTCAGTAAGTGTTTATTATGCAGGTGGACGGATACACTAACCCAATCATTGGTTGAAAAGTCTTTTGTCAGGAATGCTAGATATGGAAATTCATTCCACTTTGGGGACAACTTTAATTATTAGGCCATTTAATGAGTTCTTTCCCCGGTACCAAAAAAACCCAAAATTATTAGGCCATCTAAATTTTGTTGTCAGAAAATTGTGATCTATCCAGGGTACTAAAGTCACCAGGCTTCCACAGAAATCCAAACATCACTCCAGCTAATATTTACATGAGTTTCTTAATAGTTTAACATAAAGATTAATTCTCTGGTTTTCTAAGTCTGTGATAAAAATAGTCCTGTCTACCATGGTCCTTAAATAAGCACTCTGAAACAAACCCATTAGTGACTCCTTAATGTTATTCTTTTGTAATCTTTAATTTGGAAATAATTTAGCTATACTTGTAGCTGAAGTTTCCATATAACAAGTGTTTCCTGATTTTCTGTGCATCTGTTAGACTCCATCCATCCCAAATTGGTCAGGGATACTGTGTGAGGCTGTGCAGTGTGTGCTGTCCACTACACGAATGCACCCTGGGAAGACTGCCCTCTGAAGTTGTGCACTGCACAGTTGGATAGCTGCAGTTATGGTATTCAGGGACACGTGCTCGCAATTTGGAAACTCCGGACCCAGTTTGCTGGGCTGCTACAACAAAGTTCTATCATTTGGATAGCTTAACAACAGAAATATATTGTCTCACAGTTCCAGATGCTGGAAATCTGGGAGGACTGATTCCTGCTGAGGGCTGTGAGGGAAGGATCTGTTCTAGCCTTTCTCCTTGACATGTAGGTGACTGTGTACACTCTGTCTTCACTTCAACATCCCTCTCTGTGTCTTTCCATTGGTGTCCAATTTTCCCCCTTTTATAAGGATACCAGTTATGCTGGCTTATGTACCACATTCATGACCCCAGCCTAATTTCATTACCTCCATATAGACTTTGTATTCAAATAAGGTCACACTACAGAAGTTTAGGACTCCATCAAATTTTTTCAGGGTGCAGGAGCACAATTCAACCCATAATAACTCAGAATAGGTAAAAAGGAAGTATTCTTTTTTCATGGGAAATAACACTGAATTCGGAACAGAACCATGGAGAGCTCAGTGTGACTCGCAGCTCTCCTAATTCTGGCTGTATCAAGATCAGAGAGAATCATGTGGTCTTGCAATCCTAACCCACTTTTGATAGCATCTTGAGCTAATCTGAAATGAAGGACAGGGGTACAGGCAAGAAAGAATAATGTAGTCATAAGGAAACTGAGGCAGAAATTTTTATTATGGCCTAATCCAGGCATTACTCTAAATTCTTATGATAAAGGGACTATGATAATTGGGCTAATTTTCAATACAGTCCAGTGTAAGAAGTCTCCGTGTGTAGAAAGGGACCTGGTACAGTCTGAATCATTCAAAAAATGGACAACCACTCCCCAAGATGACTGTAAACTGCATGAGTTTCAAACATGTACTAATTAAAGAAAAAAAAAACAAACAACCAAAAACAAAACTGGGCATGACAGAACATCTAGATGAAGAGTTTGCCCAGAGCTATAGGATTGGGGAGAACAGGAACTACAACCATCCCATGAGATGCAGAGACAGAACACCACAGATCCTGTCCCTGTAGAAGGGATTCTCGTGTGGCCCTGCTGAGTCTCACCTCCCGGATAGCTTGCTCCTGGGAGTCTCCACACCAGCTTCATAAGAGCTATGAGAAGATCCTATGGTAATTTTTTTTTGCAGACAGGACTGAAGCCTCTATCATGAGACCTTAAAATACCCACAAATATAAGTATAAACTTTTTAATATATAGACACGCTGACATACACAATTCATACGTGCACACATATAGAGACATTTAGAATACATAAATTTTTTTTATTTAGAGAATCATGATCAGAGAGAGAAGAGAAAAAATAGAAGTGGGGTGAATATATACAAATTTATATATAAAAATTATATATTTTAATTTTCTTGTTCTATTTTAGCAACCTCTAAATGGTTATTAGAAAATATTATCCCTCTCTCTGTAGGTATTCTGTGAAATGAGGCAAATAGCCAGAATGTCCACACATTTTAGTTGTAGGGGTCAAACTTACGAAAACATGAAGTAGCTAGGTAGTTTTGTCTTTCTTCATCTCATTGGTGTAACATATAGCAATATAGCATGGCTGGGAGTCAAATTCTGGCAGAAAGATTTCCACCCTTGGGCTTTAGGGCTTTTAAGCCAAATTATTAGGGAAGAATCAGTTCCTTCTTAGTGTAGATGGGAACTGGCCAGGATATGAGTTGGCTCCAGCTCCATGTTGCTAATTCAGCACTTATGATTGGGGTAATACCAGACTGTCCTTTGTGGAGTGATTATCAGGCTGGAATCCAAGCCTTGTGGCGGCAGGCGTATGGTCTAGCCAGCCACCAGGAGGATTTGCCACATCAGCACTCATGGCTAGGGAAGTTGGCATGCTTGTGAGACTGAAGTCCAAGACTTTCCAGCCTTGATCAGGATTGATTTTCTGAAGCATTAGCTCATTGTTGGTTTCCTTGGGACTTTGCAGAAAGCCAGCTTTTTCCTTAAGAGTCTTGCTTCATGGGACAAGTCTCGAGCATACTAATCCTTTCCTTTCCTTTCCAGGGGAAGGGTTGGAAGCACAGCATATGAAGATAAGTAGTTGCTCGAGAACTGGGTTTTGAACAAACTTGCAACAACACAACTGACCCTCCCATCTCATTCCTACAGTCTTATTTTTTCCAGAGTCAGTATTTCAATCAGGTGTTTTCATTTCCAATTCACTACTCTTTACAACATTCTTTAGCTCCTGTCCTATTTTTCTGAGGAATAGGTTGATCTATCAGGAGTAGGTATGGTATGTATAAAGGGATGACTGTATTTTTGGCGATAGTAGCTGTATCTAAGTTATCCCCCAAATAAAGATAAGATTTATACTAGAGTCTGGAAGTGACTGTCCCCTCTTTGTTGGGGTTGCAAAAGAATCTTGAAGATATATGAGCTCTATCTTCCTTTTCCTACATAATTAAGACTTAAATTTTATCACTTGTTAAAATGAAAGTCTAAATTAGTCTTTTGGAAGGATAAATCTTGTTCTAAATTATCAATTTAAAATTACACGTTTCAGGCCACCCATCTTGTGTAATTCTAGTTTTGTCACGTGTTGTTGGCGCTTTGCTTTCTGCCAATCCTGGGTAACCACAAACAACTCCACCAAAATGTTTGCTGCACATGAAAATAACTGCTCTTGTCAGCTCAGAGTAGAAAGTTCCAAAATTGATTCCATATTAAATTCCATATCAGATGACATTTCTGAAATTGAAATGTTTATGTGCTTAACAAATTTGTGAATTGCACAGGAAGGTGTCAGAAGTCTTACTCTTGGATGAAGCACATTATTTTTGAGCTGTAAATAATGTCCTTATGGGAGGAAAAGAATCTCCCAGAAGCCCTGTGATTGACTGAGGCCAGTTTCCACTATTTTTGTTGAGGACACAGACTTATGGACAATACTACCTAGGGAATGCAGTCTGAAAGAAGCCGACTTTTATTCACATTGTTCCTTTGGCTTTGAGTTTTTTCTTTTGATATTTTCCTATTAAAATTTTAATGTTGCTACTCTTATAATCTCTGCTACTGAAGGTAAATAATTCATTGCTAGTAAGCACATATCATAGGCAAGTGTAGTGCCAAGAGATCTACATGCATACTGTCATCCATTTTTGGTTTGTTGTCATTGCTTTATCTGCTGTCTATTTGTGCTGTTCCTAGTGGGCAGCAAATGAGAAAGAACTGGTCCCATTGGTCCATTGCTCATGGTGCTTACATTGTAGTAGGGAAGATAATAAAAAGTAAACAAATAACCAGATAATTTCAGAGAGTGGTAAGTAATGCGATAAGGGGTGACTGGGAGTAGGTAAAGAGCAAACTTAAATAGGGTGACCCAAGAAAGCCTTTCTGAAGAGATGAGAAGGAACCAGATATGTGAAGGTCCACCAGTGGAATCAAGGTCAGAGAGAATTTCAAGGCTCAAGGATTGAGGTGGAGTAAGTGTGACCTGATCAATATTCTTAACTTTTCTGAGCCCCAATTTCCTTATCTTGCAAAGATCTATTTTATTCAGTAGATAGATGCTTTTCCCAGCTTAACCACAGGGCCCATTGTTAGCTTATTAATAATTTTTTAATTGAGCGTTTATTATGTGCCAGGCACTATTTACATTCTAGGAATACACCACACAAAGTCATGGCCCTTATGACTTGCATTGCAGTAGAAATGTGGGCAGACAGACAACAAACATATAAATTGTAACAAGTTAGGTAATGATAAATGCCTCAAAAAATTATAGCAGAGCAAGGAGACAGAGAGTGAAGATGGGAAGTGAGTTAACAGGGGAATCAAGGAGAGTCACTTTAGAATGAACACTTGTACAGAGACTAGGATTAAGAGAGGGAAATAAGAAAAGTGTATGGATATCTGGAGGGAATGGGGGAGTATTTTGGATGGAGAAAACAGCAAGTACTCTGAGACTGATGTGAGTTCAGTGTGTTCAAGTTATAATGAAGGGGTCATGCGGTAGGATGTGTGCCAAAGAGGAAGGTAAGAAGATCATACAGGACTAAGTTGTTCTAAGTGGGAGGATTTGGAGGATCTGCTGGAGGATTTGGAGGTGGGATATGATAAGAGCAATGACACCTACAACTGGGTGTTGGGAGAATTAAGAGCTAAAGAAACCAGTGCGTGGCACATAATATGTGCCAAATGGTCTCTTGTTTGTATCCCTTCCTCCCTTCTTTTTTTCTTCCTGAGTTCCCTCCCTATTTATTGTCTTCTTCCTTTGTATTTGCACTGCTCAAATACATCTCGGTATGAAATACTGTTATGGCTGTGTCTAGATGTCCCCCCAAAGCCTCATGTGGTCATAGGTGGGGCCTTTCAGAGGTGGCTGAATCTAGGGTGATGCTGGATTAAGTGTGTGGTGCTGGGATTAAGGGTGTGTGATTACTAAATTAGACCAGTGATTTATTTGGTGTAGTTCTGGGAGTGCATAATGGGAAGGCCCACCCTGACTGTGAGTGCTATTTGCCCTAAGGGCATGTAGCCTGAGCAGAATATAAGGGCCAGAAACAGGGTTGCTGCTTTCACTTGTGGCTTTTGCTGCCTTCTGCTTTCCATTCCATGAACTGTTTTTTCACTTCTGTGATGCCCCTCTGCCATACCACCTTGTCTTAGAGCCAGCCAATTATGGGCTGAAACCTCTACAAACTGTGAGTCAAAACAAACCTTTCCTCCTTTAACTTTGGGTGTCGGGTATTTTGTCTCAGCAG
>PVJO010029537.1:0-16692 GCA_004026905.1 Hystrix cristata | reverse complement strand
TGTTACTTGATGTGTTTCTGAACAAAGTAAAAGATATTTTATATTTGCTTGTTTTGTTATTAGAGATTATTTTCAGAAGTCATTGCTTTTATTCTTAAATTTTCAGTTCGATCAGTAGACTTACTTGTGTCAGTGGGAGTAGTGCTATGATATATCTGATTAAAACAATGTTTCATAAGACTATCCAAAGACTGTTACAACTAGAATATGCTATGTAGTTTTTAAGACTTTTTTCTAGTTTAATGATATTGTGTAATGAAGATGATGAATTGAGTAATACAAGTAATAGCTTATTATCATCATCATTATGATTATGATTATTATGGTTATTATTACTGCGCTGGAGTTTTTTGTTTTTTTGGGTTTTTTTTTGGTGCTAGGGATCGGACTCAGGGCCTGTCACTTGCTAGGCAAGCCCTCTGACCGCTGAGCTAAATCCCCAGCCCTGTGCTGGGATTTGAACCCAGGGCTTTATACGTATTGGACAAGTACTCTACCACTGAGCTATACCCAACCTGGTACTAAGAATTCCAATGGAGGAAACTTTTTGATGAAAGTACTTATCAGAGATTGGCTTTAGCCTTAAATGTTTTTCTTTTTTTTCTTTCCGTAGGTTGAATGCTGTACAGCATTATGTCCAAGGCCGGAACCAGGAGCGCTTAGCTGAATGCTATTATATGTTAGAAGATTATGAGGGATTAGAGAATCTAGCTGCTTCACTACCAGAAAACCACAAGGTGCTTCCAGTAGGTATTGCACATTTTGGTTTTTGAAGTTGTTAGATTACTTTATAAAATTTTTATGTTATATCAGGAAATAACCTCTACAATATAGAAAATTCAAAATATTTAATTTACGGTTTTGTAGGCATGGAGTGATGCTTGTGTTTTAGTTATAAAATATCAATATTATGAATACTGAGGAGAAAATCAGTCATATTTTTACTACTTTAATGTATAGTCTTGTATACTTTCTTCGGTTTTATAAAATTGCCTTTAAAAGTTAGATTAATAAATGAAGTATTTACAGATGAAATGATATCTTGTAGGAATTAGTTTCAAATCTGAAATTATTAGAAATGTGCTACAGCTGAAGTTTAAAAAGAGAGCTCAACTTTTATTAGGTTATATTAACAATAAAATATTTAATGTTAAGGAAGTGAAACTAAAATCAAGTTCTCTTCATTCGAGTGTTCCTTTTAGCATCTTTTAATTGTTGAATATTGTTAATGAGTTTCTATTTTGTTTGTTTATCTGAGCTGTGTGATACCTGTGGAGCTGGCAGAACTCAACTGTGTGTTCAGGACATAGTACAGTTGTGAGTTGCACCTAATAAATTGTGTCTGTTAGTTAATAGATAAGTATAGAATTCTGGTAATTCAGTTTTCTTACAGTGAGCTAGGGTAGTTATCCTCGTAATAATTGCATTTTTACTCACCCTTGTTCTCAACACTTGTGTTTTCCTTTCTTTTATTGGGGTGCTAGGGATCGAACTCAGGGCCTTCCCCAACCCCTTGTGTTTTCTTGAGTAGGAAAGAAACTGAAATGACTTAGAAGCCTCGGTCTAGGAAACAGTATCAGTGATAGCAAACCTTTTAGAGCTTTCAGGGCTCACAAACAGAGGGCTGCAGCACTTGCCGTAGGTTCACCACCACTGCTATAGTTTATGTTAGTGTCACCTCTTGGGTGTGTTTGATGAAGCAGAAAAAATTTTTGCTGTTGGGGATCCGGAGCAATAATATTACTGAGTAAATACGAAATGATTTTAACAGTAAAAATAGCTAATAGCTAAAGTAGTAAATTTTAAGTAGTACTATAAATTTAAGTTTTAGAGAAATTTCTAATAATGTGGGAAGATGCACATAATTCATGGGAAATGCAGGGTAGCAAACTAGTATAGTACGATCACAGTATGTATACAAACACACAAACATGTATATGTGTGGGACAAAGGTTAGGAGGTCACACAGATTGTTTAGAGGGTGTGTTTGGGGTATCGAGAGTATAAGTAACTTTATTTTTTCATGTTTTATTATTTTTTTGCTATTAGAATGTATTTATAATCAGAAAAAAAATCATTTTTTAAAAGGTAGTTGAATACCACAGAATAGAGTTGTACATTTCAAATATATTTCAAATATATTTTGGAAGTAGGTGGGCAGGGAGGTTAAAAACTGTGGATAATGACCTGTGCCGAAAGAAGCGAAAGATTGATTTTCTGAAAATGGAGAGGGTACCCGTCAGACAGGTAGGACTCGTGGTGCCAGGTGGTTCTCCGGCCCATACCACCTTCCAGGGCCACTCTGCTTGGAGTCTGGCTTCCTGAACTGATGAACCTATACGGACTTCTCTAGGGCATTGCTATTGCTATTTTTTGTTTGTTTGTTTGTTTGTTTGTTTGTTTTTCGGTTTAAGTGATCCTGCCGCTTCAGCGTGGTTACCATCTGTGGCCACAGACTCACACCGCCGCGCCCGCCTTTGAAAGGTCTGAATGGAGGGTGCCCCTCACACCTGTGATTAACGATGAACCGAATCCTTAGGGGGCCCTTTTGCTCCCCCTCCTGTGGGATCGGTTCTGGAGCTTGACTTTCTGAGCGTTCGCTGTGGCACTAGAGAAGAAAGGAAGGAGTTCGATGTCTTCTTCGGGGCCCAGAAACCAGCTCAGCCGCTTGAGCCTGGAAACTGGTTTTGTGGGAGGTGGTGCCTTAGCATCTGTTGTGATTTGTAGCTCCTGCTCCTGTCTGTTTAAAAGAAAAACCACTGTAACCACACCGCCAGTTAACATTCCTGGGTCCCTAGGGCGTCTTCTGAGTTCAGAGATAAATGATGTCCTCAGCCTGTGAAATCCGATAGGACTGTTTTGTCCTCACAGGAAATAGGGCAGATGTTTGTGAGAGTTGGAATGTGTGAACAAGCAGTGACTGCATTTCTGAAATGTAACCAGCCAAAGGCAGCTGTGGATACCTGTGTACACCTCAACCAAGTAAGGAGCTGGAATTTATTGTCTTCGGAATCTGTTGCCTTAGGAATTTTTTTTTTTTTTAGGGTGCTGGGGATCGAATTCAGGGCCTTGTGCCTGCTAGGCAAGCACTCTACTCCTGAGCTAAATCCCCAGCCCCACCTTAGGAATTTTTAAATTGAAGCAAAATGAGCATCCCCTTCGTGGTCCTGTAGAGGTTACCTCCGCAGCCCTCAGGGCCGGAGGGCTGGTGAATTTGGTGACGGGAACCAGCCGGTCTTCTGCCCGGGGAGCTGAAGACTGAGCGAGGCGGGAGTTCACACTCAGAGTGCTCCGCTGGGTGTGTGTGGGACCTGCTCATAACCAGCGCGGTGGGGAATGTGAGCTAACCTGTGTTTTCAGTCCGGCAAGCTTTTGTCTGGAAGAAATTTCATAATTTTCTGTATTTTATTAGGGCTGGGTTTTGTTTCCAGAAAAGGACCAGTTAAGTTTGGTCTTTGCCTGAGGGAGGAATTGAGTTCCTTTATCAATATTTATTTTGGCAAATCTGTTTTCTTTCTCCTCTATAGAAAACACATATTTGATATTTTTAGGAGCTGAGGTTTAACTGAAATTAAAGTGAGAATTATTGTAGAAACTACTATCAATGTATTTTTAAAGTAGTTTCCTTATTTTACAAAACTTCATTTAGCTTATAAAAATCATTTTAAAATGTTAAATCTGATAGTATTTTCTTAACCAGAATTGCATATTTTGTTTTATGATAAAAAATAAAAAAGTAAATCTTTTTCTGGCTCATAGTATGGACATAAAATAGAATTACAAGATTAATGTGATTATAAACTTTGAAACTTGCCTTTTCAAATGCACTTGTTAAACAAATCAGTCTTAGATCATTTAATCATCTGACACATTTAACTTATAGAACTTATAATTGTTCTGATTTAAAGTGACTTTAAAAAAACATACAAGTTTTCTATTTTGAAGTACTATAGGAGTACCTGTTATTACAAATTTAAAGTCTTATTATGTGAGTTTTATGACATGTTTGTAAATACTTAGGGGAGTGAATGATACAAATTTTTTTCTAGTGGAACAAAGCTGTTGAATTGGCTAAAAATCATAATATGAAAGAAATTGGATCGTTGTTAGCTAGGTACGCCTCTCATTTGCTGGAAAAGAATAAGATTTTCGATGCCATAGAACTCTACCGGAAAGCCAGTTACTTTTTTGATGCTGCTAAACTGATGTTTAAGGTAATGTAATAATCTTGCTGAATATCTGGTTTTGTTGTAGTTACAATTACATATCTTGTATATATATTTCTAAATGGATTTTTCATTTTCTTTGGAAACAAATGTTTACTCCAGGGAAGCCCTGCTGTTTTTTTTTTTAACTGTTCTTAACATGTGTTATTTTGATATTATTTTCTTTTACTAGCAGGACTATTTATTATCAATCTATTGATACCTAAAGAATTGTAAATTTGGTACTAAAGTTAATAAAGAATTTGCTGGGGTCACCAAGTACAAATTACCTTGACTGGGAATTAAATCCTATTGACAATAGAGTTCTGAGATCTTGTAGCTGTACACATTTTTGAGTATTACATTTTTCATAATATCCCTCTGGAAGGAATAATTTTGCAAAATTCATGTTTCATTATATAATTTTCCTGTTTTGTTTAATGGAAAAGGGAAACTTTCCTTCAAAATTGTTTTAATAAATTTAAACTCCTGAAGCAGGATGTGCCATGAAATGCCCTTCTATTTTTGTGTACTCAAAACTTTATTTTTTAAATGTCTGTTAATGAAAATACTACTCATTCCATCATTACTTTCGTTATTCTGATTTAGTAATTTAACAACAGATATTTTCTAAGATTGTAGTACTTTTAACTCCAAGCGCTAAAAATTAAGGAAAGAGCTAAGTATTTCTATGAGTAGTAAGGGGAAGAAAATGACCTTTAACGTGTTAAACAAAGAGGAGGTGTTACGTTCCATTCCACTGATCTTTCTCATTTTTTTAGAGTCAAATTTCAGTTAATTTTGGAAATGATGATATTTGTACAAATATAGATTCCTCAAATTCTTTAACTGTTTTAAGATTGCTGATGAAGAGGCAAAGAAGAGAAGCAAACCGCTTCGTGTGAAGAAGCTGTATGTGCTGGCGGCCTTGCTGGTGGAGCAGCACCACGACCAGCTGAAGAGCGCCCAGCCAGGAAAGGGGAAGGGGAAGAGTTCGGAGGTACCCGAGCCCGCAGCCTGAGAGGACGAGACATCCTCCCGCTTCTCTTTCTTTAAATGATAGAAAAGAAATGACTGATTTAGGGATGGTGTTCAAATTCTGAAATTTCTAGTTAGAAAATTTTTTTTTTTTTAGAAAATTATTTTTAATACAAGACTAATATGTCATCTTTGCTTTAAAAATTTATCTTTGTTAAGAATTTTATTACCTGGTAAATCTTTCTAATTAGAGAATTTGAAAACTTTGTTAGAATACATGTGTTATCCTGTCGAAGTGGTGGGGACCTAAGAATATGTGTATTACTTTACAGTGTAAACAGATCTCTGAGTACCTTTAATCAGTTGTATTTTAAAATTTGGTCATAACAAAATACCAAAATAAGGTATTTTGTGTACCAAAATATGAATTATAATGTCTATCATGACAGTTTTATAATGATAAAGTCTGCTTATTTAGGTCTGTTAATGTGTCAGAGTTTCGGAAGTCACTTTCATGGTAATGACCGCAGTGGTGTGGCAGGTGACACTGTGTGTGTTCGAGCTGGCAGAGAGCACACGTCGGCTTTTCTCCTAGGCCACTTCTGCTTTGGCTGGTTTGCTGGAAGAGGAAGTTCTGTCCACAACTAGCTGGTTCACAGACAACGCTTGGAGAGGGGCCGAGGCGTATCACTTCTTCATACTCGCACAGCGGCAGCTGCACGAAGGATATGTTGACAACGCATTGAAAACAGGTGGGCATGACCCCTGATGTGCATGGTGTGCCTGGAGGTATTGCAGTTGAATATGAAGGGCCTGCTCCTTCCATTGCTTTTATGTTAAGTTCGATAATCTTTTCCCTATGGAATTATTTTTACATGTTTGAGATTATGCTATGTATAATTTTTGTACATTCTCATTTTGGAATTTTTAAAAACTTTTTTTAGTACATAGCATTGCATATAATTTACAGAAATATCAGAAGTTTGACATGAGCAAAAAAAAAAAAAAAAACTATACAGCATTCCTATGCTGTGCATCGAAAGTTAAACACATAATGGCCCAGTCCATATCTTTCTGGAAAGTTGTATCTAAATCTATATTTATATCAAACTTGTAAAAACTTTTTTCAGAAGTATTAGGAGTATAACAGGGCATACTTTCATGTGCTTTAAAAAATAATATATTTTCATACTGTGTACATTTCTATAGCATTTTCTTATTTTTTATAAAAATTATTCTTGTAATTTCAACCAAAACAGAAAAATACAAGGGAAAAGATAAAATAATCTAACAGTTTATAAAATAATCTTACAACTCAGAGATGACCATCACCAGCCTTTGGGTAAACTTCTTTTTAGGTATTTTTCCAGGCTTGAGCTTACTTTCCCCTCAGCAGCATGTCAGTTATCTTCCTGCATTGGCAAACATAGATCTGTACCATTTTATTGTATGTAGTATTCCATGGCCTTTGTGCACTATAATTTATAGGTTTACATATGGTATCTAGATCTGGATATCTTCCGGTTTAACGGTATTTTAGAGTTTAAATATCTTAACTCCAGAGAACATAATTCTGAGATTTGTGTTATAAACTGGAGCAGATGAATAACACATTACTGCTCTCTCCCTCTGGACCTGCCATGGTCTCCTCTCCCTTCCATTCACACTGCTGGGTAACTGTGAGTCCCCATCTGCTGCCCGGGTCGACACTGAGTGTCCATCACACTCCAGTCCTGTTAGATCCTGATCAGTATTCTAACTGAACGATTATTTTTAAAAGTCTTTTAGATAAATTCTTGTATTTGAATGTTTCTGGAATTCTTTTTTTTTTTGGTGCTGGGGATCAAACTCGGGCCTTGTGCTTGCAAGGCAAGCGCCCTAACCACTGAGCTAAATCCCCAGGCCCCTGTTTCTAGAATTCTGAAGTTGATTTTTATTTTTTCATTATTTGTGTGACTTCTTCAGAGATTTTGTAAAATCTCTTCTGTGTATATTGATTTCCCCAGCATGTGTAAATTACCATTACTTAGCCTTTCAGTTTCTTTTTTATGTAAATTGGATATAATGGTATCTTTTGCATGGAACTGTTTTAATGATTGAGAGGTTCCTGAAAAGAAAATTCACTTATGATGGTGCTGGGATTTGTGAGCTCTTAGTAAGTCGTAGCTGTGATGATGATATTAATAGTGTTTTAATGTGTCATATCTTGCAGTCTCTTCCTTTGTGTTTCTCACTTAGGAGTCATGTGTAAGCAGTCTTTCACTTCAAGGCTATATTACATATTATATTTTATTATAAGTTCTTGTGTTATCTTAAAGCCATTTATTAAAAATGTCTTCTTCCCTTACAGATTTGAAATTCTACCTTCACAAAACTTTATATATATGCTCAATTCTATCCTAGATTATTATTTTCTATTCATGTATTTCTGTGCTAGTATTTTCATTTTATTTACTTCTGTATTTAATATCTGGGGTTTATTCCCCTGCTTTTTGAAAATTATTCTTGAGTATTTTCTTATGTTTGTTCATCCAGATTAGCTTAATCTCTTAGAGAGTAGGAAGAGTTTCTAAGAACTCCCATTGGGTTATAGTTGGATTAACTTAATATATTAATATTGAGACCCTTGATACATTTATGAGGTTTCTTATCTAAAACACACCCATTTGTGTGTTATTTGTCTAAAGATTCATAGTTTTCTTCTTCTGTGCACTAGACATTTCTTTTGTAGCTTATTCCTATTTTTGTTTCATAAAAGCTTTTCTAATCGATGATTAGTTATGTAAAAGAATCATTTTATGTTCATAACTGACCTTCATTTAATTTTAACTAATATATGCATAATTCACTGTTTAAAACCATAGTTTATACAATTTCTAGACTTATGTTGAAAGGAAAGTTAGACCTTGGAGATTCTTGACTGATGGGGTGAAGATATCCGTGTACTTCAGAAGTTTTTGTCTTTCAGGAATAAAATTACCAGAACTAGCATATGCCCTATGAAGTATTGCTTGTGAACTTGCTATGTTTCAGATATGAAATACTACTGAAATTGGACAGTAGTATGTATTATAACTGAATATATTTTTATAAATGTCTTCCATTAAACTTTATCAACACTTGACGTTTTGAACAGCACTTTATAGGAATCTAACTATAAAATATGTGAATATATTATTTTGTACTTATTTTATGAAAATTCCAGTATATACCATGATAAAGTAGTAAGACTGCACGGTCTAAAGAAGAAAAAGAAACAAATTCATTACAAATCTGGTATTAATTCTGCAGCACATTTTTAAAGATAGCATTTCAAGTATAGAAAAATTTCCAATAAGATATAGCAGCTCTCAAAATAAGTAATGTGAATGTCAGTTTAGAGGCTCATTTTCACTTCTTTCTTCTCAAAGACGTATTATTTCATCAAGACAAACAGGCAGTATTCTAATCAAAGAAACATAAAGAGAAAACAGGATTTCATGTTGTTTGCTTTTTTGGAAAAAGAAGTATAATGTTGAGAATTATAGCTAACAATATAATGTTAATTTTCCTGGAATGCCATCGAAATTTCTAACTTGGAATAAAAGATGCATGTTTCAACACCAGAAACTTTTTGATCTGTGTGTATCTTTTTAAGTTGGCTCAGCCATGTGCATCACTTGGCGGTGGATTTTTAAAAGTTTTTATTATTTTTCAGTTTTGTGGTACTGGGCTTTGAACCCAGGACTTTGTGCATGCTAAGCAATCACTCCACCACCAAACTACTACGGTCCATTTTATTTTAGTTTTGCAAAGAATCTTGCTAACTTGTTTAGGCTATCCTTGAATTTATAATCCTCCTGCCGCAAACTCCTGAGCAGCCAGGATTACAGGTGCACATCACAGGTCCTGGCTTGGTGGTGATTTTAATAGGATTTGACCTGTTCGTTGGCTTTACAGAATTTGGAGACCATATATCCTACTAGTGCACGTGTCTCTCAATGTTTTTTTTCATTAAGTTTGTTAAATTTCATAGAGGTTAAACTAGAACAACATATAACTTTTCCTGAGCATGTTCATGATCATTTTTCAAAATTCTAGTTGTCCTCTCTCCTAGCTCTTCACCTGAGGGACTATGAAGACATTATTCCTCCAGTTGAGATCTACTCCCTGCTGGCACTCTGTGCATGTGCCTGCAGAGCTTTTGGCACTTGTTCAAAAGCTTTCATTAAGCTGGAATCTTTAGAGACCCTGAGTTCAGAACAGAAACAGCAGTATGAAGATCTGGCTCTAGAAATCTTCACCAAGCATACTCCAAAAGATAACAGGAAGTCTGAATTGGACAGCCTCCTTGAAGGGTAGGCTAATTATAATCAGTAGATGTTGTACCTTACTAGAAGCATGGCTTTCTGTATGTTTAATGTGTAATATAATAATTAAAGCCTTGAGTTTTGAAGTAATTTACCTTAACAGTACACTCTATGTTATTTATCTCAGAAGTTTATTAATGCTTTATTTTTTGATTATAAGAAAAGTTTTTATTTGCAAGACACTTTTTGAAATAAAAATATTTTATTTGAAGCTTATCTTGAAATATCTCTTATTCTTCAATTTTAAAGTGTATTAAATAAATTAGATGAGACTATTTAGAAGTTTTAAAGTGTAATCAGTTGTTTTTCTGCTCATTTTTACAGTGGAGAGGGGAAGCTGCCCACGTGTGTGGCCACGGGAAGCCCCATCACCGAGTACCAGTTCTGGATGTGCAGCATGTGCAAGCACTGTGTACATGCTCAGGAGATTGGCAACTACGCCTTCTGTCCCCTGTGCCACAGTGCAGTGGGATGAGCGGAGGTGCACTGCGAGTAACTGTAAAGTACACGTAGCATATGGACTACAAATAAGGTTGCTTTCCATTGGTTTTACATGAAAATCAGCTGCATTGCTTTATAGTTGTATTTTTGCACTATATATATACACACGTATGTTTATACACACACACATATGTTTGTGTATATGTATTACACATATGTTTATATATAATAGATTAATTTTGTAGAGAAATACAACTGAATTAATAAGGCTAATTAATCTAAAAATTTGGAAGCTAACCTCATTTTCTATCTAGCTGTTACTTGTATATTTTATGATCAGTTATGTAATACTGTGGAAATATTCCAAATAAATAGTTTTGTACCCTGTCAAGGTTACTAATCCATTATCAAATCTTGGGGAGGTAGATAGAGGATGGAGGAAGCCTGTGAATGAGCAAAGTGGACTTGGAGAATTTACACTGAACCTGTATTATAAGGAGGTTGAATAACTCTAATAGGAAATAGGCTCTGTCTTTAGTTGTCTTTACTTTAACTAAATAACTTATTAAACGTTTTCTATATTTTTAGAAATGAGATGACATTTTAAGACATTTTTTGTACTTTAATTGTTTTTAAAATCTATTATTTAGTCTTATCCAAGAGAAATCATTTGGCATTCATTCTTATACTGTCATATACGACGTTTGGCTGCACCGACAAGAATTAACACAGAAATGTACATTTTTAAAGGATTTTTGTAGATTCCATTTATTTACTTAATTTTAGTCTTTTAGTGCATGTTTGCAGTACATAATGATTACATTCTGTCCTAGTTACTTTTCTTATTGCTGAGACAAAATACCTGACACCCAGAGTTAAAGGAGGAAGGGTTTATTTGGCTTGCAGTTTGTAGAGGTTTCAGTTCATAGTTGGCTGGTTCCAAGGCAGGCTGGAATGGCAAAGGGGCATCACAGAGGAGAAACAGTTCATGGCAAAGCAGGGCAGGCAGCAGGCAGCAAGCAGAAAGCTACAAGCAACCCTCTTTCTGTCCCTTGTATTTTATTCAGGCTACCCACCTTTAGGGCGGGTAGCACTCACACCCTTAATCCGTGCATTGCAAGGTGAATCAATCCCAGCATCACACACCCTAGATCAAGCCACCTCAAAAAAGTCCTACCTATGACCACATGAGGCTTTAGGGGAACATCTAGATAAAAGACATAACACATTCCTTGTAGGAAGTTGGTACATATATATAACATATTTTAATTCTTTTCTTCATTCCCTTCCCCTCCTCTCTCCTCTTCCCCTCCTGTCTCCCCTCGCTCCATCTGTTGATCCTCTTCCCATTTGAGAAAGATCTATCTCCCTGTTTCCTGTTATCTTTTATTATGTGCTTTATTTATATTTTGTTTCTCATATAAGAGAAACCATATGATATTTAAGCTTAACATTATGGTCTCAAAATGCACCTATTTTCCTACAAATGACTCAAGTTCACCCTTGTTTATTGCAGAGTAGTATTTCATTGTATGTAAATTCCACATTTTCTTTATCCATTCATATGTTGATGGGCATATAGGCAGCTTCCAAGATTTAGCTGTTATGATGCACATATCATTACAATATGATATCTTTACTTTTTGGGAAGATCCCTGGAAGGAGAATAGCTGGGTTGAATGGAATTTCTATTTTTTGTTTTTTGAGAAATCTTGCTGTTTTCCATAGTGGTTGTACTAGTTTACATTTCCCCCAACAATGCAGAAGAGTTTCTTTTGCCACACAACATTGCCAGAATTTATTTTTATGATTTACTGATGAAGGCAGTTCTTTCTGGGGGAAGATGGAATCTCAGTTTGTTTTAATTTGTATTTTTCTAATGGCCAGGTATGTTGAACATTTCTTCATGAATTTGTTGGCCATTTTTACTTCTTCTGAGAATTGCTGATTTGTTTCATTTGCTCAGTTCTTGACTTTGTCTTTTATTTTTTAGGAAGGGTCGAATTTTTTTGAATTCTTTCTGTATTCTAGATATTAGTCCTCTGTCTGAGGAATAGCTGGCAAAAAATTTTCCCCATTTTGTAGGATGTCTCTCCACTCTGTTAGTTGTTTTGTTATACTGAAGCTTTTATTTTATTTTATTTTTTGTATGATCCCATATTTTGATTCTTGGCACTATTTTCTATGCAACTGGGGTTCTGTTAAGAAAGTCCTTGCCTACATCTTTGACTTCAACAGTTTTACTTATTGTAATGTCTAGCAAATTAAGTGTTTCTGTTTTAATATTTAGATCTTTGATCCATTTTGATTTCAGTTTAGTACATGGTGAGAGGTACAGGTCTAGACTCAGTCTTCTGCATGTAAATAGCCAGTTTTCCCAGGAACATTTATCGAAGAGGTTATTTTTGCCCCAGTGTATGTTTTTGGCCCTTTTGTCAATGATCAATTAGTTGAATGTGCCTGGGGATGTTTCTGCATCCCCTGTTCAGTTCCATTGAGCCACATGTCTGTTTTTATGCCAGCACGGTGCTATTTCTATCACTGTAACTTTGTAATATAACTTCAAATCTAGGATTGTGATGCCTCCTGCTTTACTGTTACTACCCAGGACAGGTTTTGGTATCCTGGGTCTGTTCTGGTTCCAGAAGGAATTTTAGGATTATTTTCCTCAGTTCTTAAAGAGTCCTGTAGATGCCAGGCATGGTGGTGCCTGCTTGTAATCCCAGCACTTGGGAGGCTGAGGCAGGAGGATTGCTGCTAGTTTGGGGCCACCTGGACTACATAGTGAGTTCAAGGCCAGCCTGAACTACATAGTGAGACCTTGTCTCAAAACTGCACCCCTTCTGGGCTGGGGATTTAGCTCAGTGCTTAGAGTGTTTGCCTCGCAAGCATGAGGCCCTGAGTTCGATTCCCAGTACCGAAAAAAAAAAAAAAACAAAAAACAACTGCACCCCTTCAAAAAAAAAATACTGTGGGTATTTTGATTGGGATTATGTTAATGCTGTATATCAGTTTTGGATGTGTGGCCACTTCGACTATATTGGTTCTTCCTATCCAGGAACAGGGAATATTTTTTGATGTCTTCTTTGATCTCCTTTCTCAGTGTACTGTAATTTTCTTTCTGTGGTTTTTCACCTTCCTTATTTTGGTTAATTGCTAAGTATTTGATTTTTCTCAGTGCTATCATGAATGATACTTTTTTCCTAATATCTTTTTCCAACTCACTGCAAGAATGTTATTGATTTTTGTGTGTTTATTTTGTGTCTTGCTACACTGCTGAATTTGGTTATCAATTCTAGGAGTCTTTTGGTGGAACTTTTTGGGTCTTCTATGTAGAGGATCATGTCTGCAAATAATAACTTGACTTCTTTCTTTCCTATATTTATCCCTTTCATTTATTTATTTTTCTTGCCTAATTGCTCTGGCTAATGTTTTGAGTACTGATTTGAACAGGAGTGGTAATAGTGCACATCCTTGTTCCTGATTTTAGAGGGAAAGATTTCAGCTTTCTCTCATTTAATACATTGTTGGCAGTAGGTTTGTCATAAATGGCTTTTGTCAGATTGAGATAAAATTCTTCTAAACCTATTTGTTTCAGGGTTTTTATCATGAATGGGTGTTGGATTTTGTCACAGCCTTTTTCTGTGTCTGTTGAGATGATCATGTGATTTTTGTCCTTCTGTTTATGTGATGTATTACATTTACTGATTTGCATATATTGAACCATCCCTATATCCCTGGGATGAAGCCTTCTTGCTCCTGATGTATGATCTTTTTGATGACTCGTTGCATTCTCTTTGCCAGTATCTTGTTGAGAATTTTTGCATCTATATTCATTAGAGATACTGGCCTATAGTTCTCACATTTGATTAGATCCTTGTCCAGTTTTCGAATGAGATAATGCTAGCTTCCAGGGATGACTTTGCAAGTACTCTTTCTCTTTCAATTTATTAAAGAGCTGAGGAGCACTGGTGTTAGCGCTTCTCCGAAGTTCTTGTAGAATTCAGTGGTGAATCCGTCTGGGCTTTTCTTAGTTGGTGAGTTTTTTTTTTTTAATTGTTTTTATTTTTTATTACTGCTTCAGTTTCATTGCCTGTTATTGAATTATTAAGGTTTTTATATCTTCTTGGTTCAGATTTGGTAATCCCTATGTACGTAGCAATCTCTCCATTTCTTTGGAATTCTTCAATTTATTGGCGTACAGGTTTGTGAAGTAGTTGCTAATAATGTTCTGAATTTCAGCAGTCCATTGCGATTTCATCTTTTTCACCCCTATTTGCATTGATTTGGGTCTTTTCTTCCCTTTTTTGGCAAGATTGGCTAAGGGTTTGTTTATTCTTCCAAGAACCAGCTCTTCGATTCTTTCTGATCTCTCAATTTCTTTGATTTCTGCTCGGATCTTTATAATTTCCTTCATTTTGTAGTAGCTTTGGGTTTGGATTATTCTTATTTTTCTATGACCTTGCAGTCCTAGAAAATCACTAGATTACACACGAGCTTACTCTGTTTTTGTGATGTTGGCATTTACATCTATAAACTTCCTTCATAGGATCTTGGGTATGTTGTACTAGCATTATTGTTTAGTTCTAGGAATTGTCTTATTTCTTCCTTGATTTCTTCTGTAATCTTTTGATCATTCAAGAGTGTATTGTTTAATTTCCATGCATTTATGTAATTTTTGCATTTTCTTTTCCCATTGATTTTTAGTTGCATTGTGCTATGATCTGATAGAAACATACAGTCTGTAGTTAAAATTTCCATTGAAACATTATCACCAATCTGGCCCTTTAATTTAAACAAATCTCTTGCCGTAAGATAAATTCTTTCTTGATATGCATTGGTATTAAATTAATATCATTAATTTAGAAAAGAAAAAATTGTGATCAGTAGAGAGTATTTTCTTAACTCTTTTATGTTGCTAATAATGTTCTCCAGTCATTTCTTGTGAATTCATGTCCTCTCATTTGTGGCTGAAGACCAGACTTTACCACTATTTCATCATGGTTACTCCTGAGATTTGGCTGATACTTAACAGAGACAATAAATAAAGAGAAATACGCAACATTGTTATTGTAGCGAAAATACTTAGCTCTGCTAGTGTGAGAGGGTTATGCAGGATATTTTGTTTAGATTTGTGATTCTTGGTCCATAGTCTGATGCCTGTCCCTTCACCTTTCCTACCCAGGAATCCACAGAGAACCATTAGGTTGTAATAGCTCTAACCCTTACTGAGACCTGGTGATTATACTCCCATCTGCTTCAGGTCCAAAATCATTTGTTGATTCCTGGAGCCTCCCTAATGTTATCTTTTAGAACTCTCATTTGCCACTTATTCTGGCTGCTTGACTCCTAGAATTTTCCCCCCTACTAATTACAGGTAGATCTTGAGTTGCTGTTGAACTGAACTTTTGTTTAGTTTGATTCAAAAACCAGGTCTCTAAAAGCAAACTCTTACAGCTTGTGAGTCTTAATTTCATATATAGATACATACACATAGGTATATAGACACATCTTTTCTGTGACTGTAAAAGCTTTACGACTCTTTAGAATCTATCTATGGAAGTTTTAATATAACAACACTTAACAAATTCTCCCCTAGTGAAAGGGAGAAAGAGAACAAAATTAACCGTATGAAACAATCACTTGGAGAGGAGTTGGATGGGTAGGATAGGTAGTGTATTGGAGACAAGATAATGAAATGGATTTATTTTTTTCTTATAAATAATCATGAACAGACTCACTTTGAATAATGCTGAGTTATTCTTTACCATCAGACTTGGCCCAAATGATGTTACATTTTGAAATAGGATGGTAGGCCCAAGGATTGAAATGGTGGAACCATCTGATAAAGCTGTGAGAATGACCAGCGTGCCTGACAAGCAGCACACTGGTGTTTCCCTGTTGTCACAGATGCTAACTTCATTACAGATTGTTTTGTTACAGCCCATTTTGAGATCATCTTTCTGTCTTCCTGGATCTGAGGTCTCAGGTTTGTATGTGTTATTATGTGTACACATATGACAGTAATACTGAAGAACAGTGATGTGTTTCTCCCGGGCTTTCTTTATAACTTCTGGATATCCTGAATGTTCGCTGTCTTCATTTAAATATTTCAGTTTGGTCAGGAGGAAGTTGTGCAGTAAAATGGAGAAGGGGAAAAGGGTGCAGGAGGGACAGTAGATGTATTATATCATTTCTGCTGTCCCATGAGGGAAACTCAGCAGTCTTCTGAAGGTCCTGGACCAGTGTCCGTGATTAGACGTGCAGAGCGACTCCCAGGAGGTCACACAGGGTTCTCATCTAGAAAGAAAGGAAACATTATGTTAACAGACTTAAAAATCAGGGGTACTGAATTTGTCCATGTAGCTCTCCGATGTTGCTACTAGGTTTTCAAAATGAAAACAGCAACATTATGTTGCCCTCTGCTGTCTATTTTTATGATTATTTTCGCAATTCATTTCTTTCTTTAAGAAACTGATATTTATTGTTTTCAGTATAAAAGTAACAGGTTCATGCTAAAAAATTTCAAAAATATGTAAGAATATAGATGAGAAGGTAAAGCTAAGCTTAAACTTTCTAAAAATAAAAAGCATTAATGTATATTTTAGTTGAATTTCAGAGAACCAGGTGAAACTGAAGAAACTAATGTATTATAACATTTTGTACAAGAGCTATTTCATAAAAGAACCATCTCTAAAAGTAAAAGAAAAATGCCCATT
>PVJO010029536.1:0-16724 GCA_004026905.1 Hystrix cristata | reverse complement strand
AAAGTGACAGAATTTTTGTATAGATGAGATCATACACTTCATAGGCTTTTTGCTCTGGCTTCTTGCAGTGATCCAGATGTCTTTTTTAAGAGTCATCCATATTGTTGCATGTATTAATAGTTCATTCTTTTTTTTTAAATTACCGAGTAACTTTCATTGTATTACTATATTCCAATCCATTTATTTATTTAGTTCTTTTTAGACTTTGGTTTGTAATCAGTTTGGGGCAGTTTTGAATAAATCTCTTTTTGAACATTGGTATATGATTCTTTGTATGGATTTAAGTTTTCATTTCCATAAATGCTCAGTTGACATTGCCTAAAAATGTTATATCCCTGTTTGACTACAATATATTATCCTTAAGAAAAATTGCAATAATCACTTAACTACAGTATAAAAAAATCTAAATTTGTGTTCAAATTTGCTCACTTGATTCCAAAAATCTTTTATAGTGTTCTGTCCCCCCATTTTATTTCTTTAACTGATGCCTTTTCCTTGCAAGATTATTGACTTTTTTAATAGACAGGGATGCTAATTTTTAAATAGCCTGGGTTCTGTGTCTTTTGTATTTCCAGTGAGCTGAATATTAAGTCCAAGTGTTTGAGTAATTTTCATGTTTTGGCAATAGTTTCTAGGAGACACTGCATACTGTCTATTTTATCACTTGAGGGGGAATGTAATGTCAGTCACTATTTTCTCATCATTAGTAATATTAAATTTGATCATTATTCACATAGTGGTATTAGAATACATTGATGATGGATTGCATAAATCAGTTATTTCATTAGGGTTTAGGAAATACAGTGGTAGTTGACTTCTAGTTCTGGTTTTTTGTTTTGTTTTGTTTTGTTTTGTTTTTGGTGCTGGGGATTGAACTTGGGGCATTGTGCTTGCAAAGCAAGCACTCTAACCACTGAGCTAAGTCCCCAGCTCAGTTCTGTTATTTTTTTTAAAGAACCTTTCCTCTGCCACCAAGCATAAACTTTATTTTTGCCTAAAAGTGGAGGGGAAATGCTTAGTTCTTTACCCTTAATTAGCATTTTAAAAAGAATAATAAGTTAGTGCTCAGTTCACTTCAGGGGCAACAAATCACTGTGTGTCTATTTTTGTCTTTTTTACGTCCCTTGTGAATTCATGAATTTTTGTATTTTCAAGTTAGCAGTTGCTGATTTTCTTTTAGATTTCAAATTGTCTCAAATTTAGCCAGTATGTTGTAACAATATCTTTCATGCTCAGATACAGCAAACTTAGTAACCAAGAAGCTTTGTCATCTAATTGGCAGTCTTTAAAATAAAAAAAAATTTTTTCTTCTTTTCCTGTAGGTATTGGTTATGACAACAGATTGAAATACTGTAATTGAGTTAGTAGGATTACATCATACAAATACAGCAAAAGATAGAGCTCTTACATCCAGTTTAATAGTTCCCCAAACTAAATTGAGAAGTGATTTCCAATGACTAAATTAATCATTTTTTAAAAAATTTTTTTATGTTTTTGGGTACTGGGGATCGAACTCAGGGCTTTGTGCTTGCGAGGCAAGCAAGCACTCGAACCACTGAGCTAAATCCCCAGCTCTAAATTAATCATTTTAGAATCCAACTTTTGGATCTTTCCTCTACTGTACTTTAATTTGTTCCCTTTTCTCTCTAAAATAGGAAATGAAATAGGTGTTTTTCTTGGGCTCAAAATACATTCAAAATTACAGAGTGAAATGATTTTAAGGCACCTAATGATTATTGCTAAGAGTTGTCAGCAAACTCAGTGTTTTGAGCTAATATTAATCATCTTTTTATTGTATAACTTTTGCTATCTTACCTGCTCTTGAAGTGTTCTTTCCTTTCTGACAAGCCATTAATGCAGATTGAAATGATCTAAATTTATCATCGCCGATTCTAGAAATTTAAGTGAACAAATTTATTTTGTGTCTTTAAGGTCATTTCAATCTAATGGAAAAGAATGCTCTCCACCATGTATTTAATGTTCATAGTATAATGACATTGGGAAAGCCACTTTTACTGTAAGAGTAAAGAACATCTAATCTTGACTTGGGAGAGTTATGTTTTTAAATCTTCTGCCATGTCCCCTACTCACTCTCCCCTCTCTGGATTGGGTTGGGTTGGCTTAGGGTGGCATTAAAAGCATTTGCTAAATGCTTATGTTGCAGAAATCCACTGTCGAGAAACCAAGCGCCACTCAGGGAGTTGGAGAACTCAGATTTATTTAATGTCAACGAACCCAGGAGAGTTCACACTCCAAGATCTTGGGCCCCAAACAAAACGATTTCAGAGTTTTTGTATGATTTTACATCTTTCTGTTCTTTCCTCGTCTCCTTGTTCCCCATATATGGAATGGTTTTAAAAGCTTCTGTATAATTGGCCTGTAAACACGTGTGTGCACAACAACACATTTGCAGTAAGGAGCAGATAGATAGTGGTTACAGAATGTAGGGTTTAGGGGGTTGGATTACACAAACCTATGGTTAGGAACAGATTGGGTCAGTCATCAAGCACTTCTAAGTCCTGGGGAAGGATTTTATAACCTCTTATCAAACCTCAGGACCCTAGGCCCTGAGGCTTTTTTGTCTCACTTATACTATCCCTCAGTGCTCTAGTTGTTGATTTTTACATCTTGATGACGATGCTTTGTTAATGTCTGTGTTTTGTGGTACACTTTTAATAGAAATATGTGGATGTTAAAGGTAGGAACAGCAGGGATAGAACATTTGCTTAGCATGCTAGAGACTCTCTGTTCTATCCCCAGCACTGGGGAAAAATAGTACAAAATGGTAAAAATGTGTGATAGTTTTTTTCTCCAAATTGTGTTGTGAAAAAGCTACATTTAATATATACATATGTTTTATTTAGGCATATACTACATCTGGAAATAGCCAGAATTTTTCACAGTGGCTTTGACTGACTCTGGAATTGGAAATTCTAGAACTACTTCCCCTGAGTACCCTTATTTTGCTGTTAGTACCCATTTCCCCAGTTTAAGATCTTCTGATACATTGAAGCAAATATAGTCATACTTCGGTTGTTGAACTCAGTTTGTTCCAAATTTGTGTTCACCCGCCAAAAAGTTCAAGAACTGAACACATTTTTCTCATAAGAAATAATGGAAAACCAAATAATTGGTTCTGAGGCCCAAAAATTGCACTTATATTTTTTTCAGGACATTAACAAATTTCTTGATTTCTTTTTTTAACCTATATTCTCACACTATTAACTGTGATTCTCACAGTTTTCCACTTAGTTTTACTGCTGGTATCACTAACTTTCTTTGGAGCCATGGTTATGGTAGTTTACATAAATCGCAAAAAAAAGGACACAGTGAGGAATGTTTTAATGCACTAGCACAAGCACTGTATATATGTTGTCTGGGGCAAGAGAAGTGCTTAGAGTGAGACCATCCTTTGTGCTTGCGCCATGAGACTCACTTTCCATCGTACAGGTTTTTTCAAGTTGGATTTTCGGTTCAACTGTGGAACGTAGTTATGAACACTGAACAGATTTTTTTTTTGAAGTTTGCTCTTTCAGTACTGAAAGATTGAGCTTGGAGTCTGGCTGGGATCTGTTTGGCAGCCTGAGGTATCACTGTTCCTCTGTGCATACAGGCGTGCATTGAAAATGCTTTTTCCTCTGGGCATGGTGGCACATGCCAGTAATCGTAGTTACTTGGGAAGCTGAGGCAGGAGAATCCCAAGTCTGAGGCCAGCTTGGGGAATTAAATACTGTCCAAAAATAAGAAAAGAGTTGGAGATGTAGTTCACTCTTACAGTTCTTGCTTAGCGTATGCTTAGACCTGGGTACACAACTTTTTATAAATCTATTTTATGTGGTGCTGAGAATCAAATCCAGGGCCTTATACATGCTAGGCAAGTGCTGTATCACTGAGCTGAGTCCCTGGTCTCTATAAGTTTTTTTTTTAAATTTTAAAGAGATGGGATGGGGATACATCTCACTGTGTTTGTCTCACATGCACTAAAGTAAAATATACTTTTCCCCCTTCTATCGTTATTCTGTTTTTCCTCACTTTTTAAAAATTGGTTATTCAGATTAATGGGTTTAATTTTGGCAGATTCATACATATATGTAACATACTTTCATCATTTTCACTCCTTCCAATCATCTTGCCCTGTCCTCCCTCATAGTTTTATTGAGTGGGGGTATAAAATAAATGTTTTTAGAGAAAAAATTCATTAAAATTAAGAGCCTCTTTTTAAAAAAAATTGGACATTGACAAAATGTAGCAGTACATATTTATGGGGTACAAAGTGATGTTATAACTTTCTAATACAATGTGGAATGACTAAATCAAACCAGCTAACCCATGTATTACCTTAGATAGAAATTTATCATCTTTTGTCAGGAGATGCAGAAATCCTCAACATAATAGTAACGAATCTAGTTCAGTAACACATTGATTGTTCACCATGTTAATGTGGGATATAAGTATGGTTAAACATTCACAAACCAATAAATGTGTTGCACCACTTTAACAAAATCAAGGTAAAAAAATCGTGTCATTTTATTAGATATATAAAAAACTTGAAAATATTCAACATCTTTGCATGATTTAAAAAACCCTGGAAAACAGGTATAGAAAGGATGTACTTAAAAACAGTAAAGGCCATGTATAATAAGACCGCAAATAGCATTATGCTTGATGGAGAAAAATTAGAACACTTTCCTTTAAGATCCAAGATAGACAAATATGCTCTGTGTTTTCACATTTATTCAATATAGTACTGAAAATCTTTGCCAGAACAGTATGCAAGAGATTGAAATAGATGCATCCCAAGTAGGAAAGGAAGAAGTGGAACTGTCACTGTTTCTGACAATGTGATTTTATATATAGAAAACCTTGAGGAATCCACTGAAAACCCCTGAGAGCTGATAAACAAATTCATTAGGATACAGAATTATCATGAAAAAGCAGTCATGTTTCTCTACACTAGAAGGAACTTCTCAAGAAAGAGAGATCAATTCTATTTATAATAGCTACCAAAAAAAAAAAGAAAAAGGTTAACCAAGGAAATGAAAGACTTGTATATGGAAAATTTAGAATATATTAATGAAAGAAATTGAGAAAGACAAAAATAAAAGGAAAAATATTGTGTGGTCATGGGTTGGAAGACAATATATATATATTTTGTTTTGTTTTTAGTTTTTTTGAGTCAAGGTCTGGTTTTGTAGTTCAGGCTGGCCTTGCACTCAACTTTTTAGCCCAGGATGGCCTCAGACTCTTGGTGATCCTCCTGCCTCAGCCTCTCAAGTGCTGGGATTACAGGTGTGTGCCACCATGCCTGGCAAGACAGTATTGTTAAAATATTCACATTACCCAAAGCAATTTGTTAGATCCAGTGTAATCTGTCTCAATTCCAATGTCTAGCCAGGAACAGTGTTGCATGCCTGTAGTCCTCCTCAAAGCAGTTTCTGACAGTCTTTATAGAAGACAAAAACAGACAAGATTTCTTAATACATGGGGAATCTAGCCATTACTGGAACCCCTAGTGATATCAATTAACATTTATCCCAAACATGTTTTGGTATGTATCAGTTGTGCTTGTAAATACAGATTGATTTAAAAAAAAAAAAAAAACTCCAGGCTTTCCAGCTCATTTTTCTTTAAAGTGATGGTACCTTTATTCTGATAAATTAAGAGACTTGCAATGGAGTGGGTGTATAAATCAGCGATGGAGCACTCCCCCCCCAGCACGTAGAAGCCTTGATTCTGATCTTCAGACACCCCCCACTGTGGTATTGGGGGTTGAACCCAGGGCCTTCACACTGAGTGACATTCTCAGTCCTTTTTCTATTTTGAGCTGGGGTTTCACTAAGTGCCCAGGCTGGGGTTGAACTCGTGATCCTCTTGTTTCAGCCTCCTGTTAGTACAGAGACCATGCTCACTCAGCTCCTCAGCATGTTAAAAAAAAAGGGGCAGGGATCATGTCAGAATGCATGATTTCTGCAGGAAACTTAACAGCTTAGTTTTAAAATCACTTAATTATCAATCAGTGTTTTTCCCTGGCATTGCCACCTATTTGCTTCATGACCTTGGCCTTATGCATCTGCTTTTATTAAATGTGACTACTAGAAGCTTTCTTGGCTGTAGGGTTGGAAAAACCAAGAGAATTATGTGCAATTATGTACTTTTTACCACAGTTGTTGCTACTAGTACTGAATTGGTTTATAAAATAGAAATGATTCGTGAGTAATTTGACTGTAGATTGATAACATTTATATTTTGAGGTCATTGAAAATTTCCTGAAAAGTATGTATTTTAATTTGTGTACTAGTACTAAGTGCCATTAGTTGAATGTCCTTTTTAAGTAATAAAGATGTTATATGGAATAATTAGACACACATATTGTTCTTTAGCAGTCAGAGTACTCCTATACAAATGTGAAATAATTTTTAAACATAGTTTTTGCCACTAGTTAAGAGGCCAAATGAGTGCTCACTTTGGCAGCACATATACTTAAAAAAAGAGGCCAAATGATTTTCTGTGGTAACACAGCTCTGAAGTTGTGAGAAGAGTCAATTTTTTGATATAGGACTTTTCTTTCTTTTTTAAATATAAAACTTTAAGATTGTTTATTGCCGATTATTACCAAAGTTTTATCATATCAGTTGTAAAAAGTATAGAAAATACAAAAAAAATCCATAACGTGTTTGTGTTTAGTTTTTCAATTTGTTTGTGTGTATGTGCGTGTGTGTGTGTGTGCATGCACATGTGCCTGTGGGTATGTGTGCATGCACATGCTTATGTGTATGTATTTTTTTGTTGTTGTTTTTGGTTTTTTGAGATAGAGTCTCACTGTGTAGTCCAGGCTGGCCTTGAACTCATTATGTAGCCCAGGATGGCCTTGGGCTTGCAGCAGTCCTCCTGCCTCAGCCTCCCAAATGCTGGGATTACAGGTGTGTGCCACCATGTCCAGCTTGTTTGTTGCAGTCTGAGGCTAATTTACAAGCAGGAAAATTAAACACATTTGTTACCTTTTTCATTTCAGAGTGCCTTTTTGTGAAACATACTTTTCTAGCTCTTTAGCATTGCAGCCCTTTATTCAAACAGATTTTAATGGAGAAATAAGGTAAATGAAACAAAACCGAAACTGCTGTAGTTGAAGGTGGAGTGGAAATACAGAGCCTCAGTGTTTGGCTTTCTTCACTCCTGAATAGTTGGGGTTGGTGATCTCTCTGAAGAACTCTAGGGCTTTATAAAAGAAAGATAAGCTGTGCACACTGGCATGTGCTCATTATCCCAGCTACTTGGAAGGCCGAGGCAGGAGGATTCTGAGTTTGAGGCCAGTCTGGACAGTGTAGCAAGATTCAGTCTCAAAAAAAATTTTTTTTTTTGAAAAGCACAGTTGAAAAATTTCTCTTAACATTTTTAGTGGCTGCAGAGTATTTCATTATTTGATATTGGTGATGGCTTTGATCTTATGAAAGAACTTTGCCTTGAGGAATGTTGCTAATTGACAGCATCCAGCTAGAGAGCTTTGGGCTTTAGTGCATCATGGAGCCTTGGCCGTGTTCTCCCTGAGTAGCTCTTCCAGTAACTCAGCACAGTGGGGTACTAGGAGTTGCCATTTCTGCTCCACCTCGGACTTCTTCTCTAAGGGTAGTCTTTGTATTTGAGCTCCTTTTGGGCTCCCAGACCAATGCAGTGCTGGTTTGAGTCTGTTCTGTACTTAAATTTTTCTTCCGCTTTTACAATTGACAGATCTGTATCACAGCCTGAAGGTTTTTCTATGTTTACTCCTCTTGCCCTTTCTTTCCTCATTCTCTCATAGGCATTTCATGATAGAATTCTTACATCTCTAACTTGACCTTGTTTCTGCTTCCCAGGGAACCTGAGCTGACACATACATTTTTGTTTTTTAATTAAAAAAAATTTTTTTTTTGACTTGAAGAGTTTCCCTAAGTTACCCAGAATTGCTCATTCAGCCTGTTGGCAGAATTGATTTCTGGGTAGCTATAGGATGAGATCCTGTTTTTTTCCTGGCTGTTGGTTTGGGGTAAGTGAGTCTTGCTCAGTTCCTAGAGATTATTTGCATCTTTGGCTTATGATCCCCCCTTCATTTCAGATTTAGCAGTGGAGAGGAGTTCTCTCAATCTTCACATGTCTCCTGCCTCTTTTGCTGCATTTTTTTGATTCTTCTGATTTCTTCTTTCAAGAGCCAGTGTGATTATATTGAGCCTACCTGGATAGCCTGTGATAATTTTCCTGTTTTGAAATTCATTACCATGTTGCTGTGTAATGAAATACACAGTAACAGCAGGAGGCAAAAGTCATAGGAGGCCAAATACTGCCTAGCACAGTCTTCCTTTTGGCTGCTGGAGATCCATATCCAACTCCTATACAAAACACATTCACCCTATTCTATGTTCCCTAAAGATCTCACCCTACTGTATTCTAAGTTTCATGTAAATCTTGTTACCTCAGAAGTTCTGAATGGCTTATCTAAATCATAAATATGGTGATGCTCTCTGTGGACCCGTAGAACTGAGAAAACAAGTAAATTCCTCCCAAAATTTGGTTTACAGTCATTCTGGTTCAAAAAGGGAGAAGGTAGGAAAAAGGAATCATAAGTTCCGAGCAATTTCAAACCAGCTGGAGAAATTCCACTAGATTTCAAAGCCTGGAAATAATCCTTTGTGATTTGTATCTTCACCCTTTGGGCTTGTGACCTGCCATCTCTCTGATTACTATTGTTGGTTTATTTATTTTTTTAAATTTTATTTCATTAGTACATGTTTGCAGTACATGCAGTTCACGATCATCTTGGAATGGATACATGTACATGCTATAGCTGGTGTCTGTTTTTTAAATCCTCTAATTTTCATTTTTGTTGATATTATTAATCTTAGTTCATGTTATGGCATATAATGTTTACATTGAGGATATTAGGTTCCTGTATGTGGCATATCTTTATTCTTCTTACTTCCTCTGTCCCTCCTCTTCACCCTTTGCCCTTGTTCTTTTGGTCCTCTTTCCTATTGCAAGAGATTCCAGCCCCTTGTCCCCTTCTATCCATTCTTTATTATTTTTGTTGTTTGTACTTTGCCTCACTTAAATGAGAGTTATCTAACGATATTTAAGTTTGTGTGTCTGGTTTATCTCACTCAACATTATATTTTCCAAGTGCATGCATTTTCCTATGGATGTATCAAATCTGTCATTCTTTACAGCCAAGTAGTATTCCATTATATATAGATAGCACATTTTCTTTATCCATTTGGCTGTTGATGGGTATACAGCAGTGATGGTGAACCTTTTAGAGCTTTCGATGATACAAACAGCCCACTGCAGCACATGTTCTGAAAGTTCACCACCACTGGCTGCTTCCAGGATTCAATTATTGCAAATTGTGCCGCTATAAACATTGGTGTACTTGTATCACTAGTATGATGTCTTAAACTCTTTGGGGAAGGTACCTAGAGGGAGATAGCTGGGTTGTAATGGAATTTCTAATTTCACTTCTTTGAGAAATCTCCATAATAATTTTACTGATTTCCGTAATGATTGTACTAGTTTACATTCCCACCAACAATGAAGGAGGGTTCCTTTTTTTTAAAAACCACAGTCATGTGAGCATTTGTTATTGTTTAATTTCCTAAATGATTGCCATTCTTTCCAGAGTAGGATGAAATTTTAGGGTTGTTTTAATTTGAATTTCTGTAATGGTCAGAGATGTTGAACATTTTTTCATATATTTGTTGACCATTTCTCTTTTGCCCTTTGTGAAGTATTTGTTCATTTCTCTTCCCCTTTCTTGACTGGGTCTTTAATTTTATCTTTTTTGAGTTCTTGGTATATTCTAGATATTAGTCCTCTGTCTGGGGAGTAGTTGGCAACTTTTTTCCCCCATTCTGTGGATTGTCTCTTTATTCTACTGATTGATGTTTTTGCCTTACAGAACCTTTTTAGTCTGATATAATCCCATTTATTGATTCTTGCTTTTATTTATTGTGCAATTGGAGTTGTCAGATTATTTTTTATCTTTTGTTTTTCCTTAGGTTTGTTGATTCTTGGTTGTGTCCATCCATATTTATTAAAGAAAGATTAAACTGGTCAGCTTGGTAACTGGACTGAGATTCTCTGCTGTAAGTTTGTTTCATCCACAGTCTTTCCCTTGACTGGCACTGGATAAACAGCTGTTGCTCTTTTTATGCTACCCACAGATACATGTACAACACACACAGATATATACTATGTGTGGTACTAAAATTTTGTGGAAGGTGTGTTAGGAAAGAAATATCTAAAAGAGCTTCTTTGGGGTTGGTCAGTGTTGATAAATAGTGCTTTAAGGTAGATGGGTGACTACGAGGCTGGCTAGGAAGTACCCACAATTGCCAGAATAATCATGCTTCATCTTGAGGAGTGGAATGCTTAAGTGTTTCAAGTGTTCTCCTTTACTTTCAGGCTTCAACACCCACCCTGGGAGCCTTCCATGGATGAGCACAGTTTATTTAGATTTCTAACTTCGAAAAAATTGTGCTTCATAGTATAAAATCCATTTTACACTACTATTCAGTACACATTTGAATTTTTAAGTATATCAGCGAAGGAAAAGTACTGTAGAGTAGTATATACATAACCTCACGTTGTATTTTTTATTGTATACATTCTATGTAATTAACTATTGCTAGATGTAAACAACCAAAATTTTTTTCTCATTCATTCTTTCATTTATTCATTCAAGACAGGGTTTCATTATGTAGTTCAGGCCGCCCAAGGGCTGGGGTTGCAGGTGTGTGCTACTAGTACTACACTTGGCAAGTATTTCAAATGCATACTTAGAGATAGTTTGTGACTTGATCCTTAGGCCAGCAGCCATTGCTACCAGTTTATCTCTTCCAGTAAGAAGGAAAGGAAAGGCCTTATTGACCAAGTCATTTGGAATGCCGCTCCTATTTACTGATCTATGTCCTTGATATCCTGTCCCCACCCCCTAGTCTCTGTATTTTAAGATTGGAGCCTTTCTTTGGCTCTTTTCAGAAGACTCAAGCTAATACCTTCTCTGCAGTTTCCTTTGCTTGCTTTTTCTAATCATTAGGCTTTCTAATCTGACCACCCCATACATGTTTTTGATTCAATTTATTTTCTTTCTGACTTTTTAAAAAATTCATTTTATTGGTACATTTTAGACATACATAATGATAACATTTATCATAGGGAATTTGTACCTGTACATGATACATCTTGCGTATACTTTTTTCCCATTACCCTCCCCTCCTTTCAGCCCCTCTTCCCCTCCTTATTTACAAAAGCTTTGTTTCCATTTTTTCCTTGTATTTTCGTTTTGTCTTCTCTCTTCCTCCTTTTCCCCCTTCCCCTTCCTTTGTTCCCCTTCCCATTTGAACATTTTCTTTCTATTTCCCAATATCTATTACACATTTTGGTCCTTATGTACACTTTCGGTTTCTCAGGACAGAGAAACAATGCAGTATTTATACATGTGTGTCCGATTTATTTCACTTAAGCATATGGTCTCAGGGATTGGGGATTTAGCTCAAGTGGTAGAGCACTTGCCTAGCAAGCACAAGGCCCTGAGTTCAATACCCAGCAACCCCCCCCCCCCCGCAAGAAAAAGGGAGTATGGTCTCAAAGTACATCCATTTACCTATAAATGCCTCAAGTTTATCTTCTTTTTTTTTTTTCCTTGGGTGCTGGGGATTGAACTCAGGGCCTTGCGCTTGCTAGGCAAGCGCTCTACCACTTGAGCTAAATCCCCAGCCCCACGTTTATCCCTCTTTATAGCAGAGTAACACTCCATTGTATAAAAATACTGCATTTCCTTTATCCATTCATTGGTTGATGGGCATTTGGGCTGTTTCTGAGATTTAATTATTACAAATTGTGCCGCTATAAACATGGATGTACATATATCACTGTGGTATGATGCTTTTAATTCTTTGAGGAAGGTACCAGAAGGGGAATAGCTGGGTCAAATGGAACCTCTAGTTCTAGTTTTTTGAGGAACCTCTACACTGATTTCCATTGTGTTTACACCAGTCTACACTCCTATCAACAGTGGAAGAGGGTTCCTTTTTCCCCACACCTCCACCAGCATTTGTTATTGGTTGATTTCTTGATAATAGCCATTCTTTCTGGGGTAATATGAAATCTTAGTGTTGTTTTAATTTGCATCTCTCAAATGACCAGTGATACCGAACATTTTTTCATATTTTTATTTGTCATTTGTACTTTTTCATCTCTGAAGTGTCTACTCATTTCAGATGCCCATTTTGGGGTTGGATCTTTAAATATGGGAAATCTGAGCTGGGTGTGATGGCACATGCCTGTAATCCCAGCACTTGGAAGAAAGAGGCAGAGGCAGGAGGATCACCATGAGTTCAAGGCCAGCCTAGGCTACATAGTGAGACCCTGTTTTTTTTTTAAAAAAAAAAAAATCTGGTTGTTTTTTTGGTTTTTTTTTTTTTTTTTTTTTTTTTTTTTTTTTTTTTTTTTTTTGAGTTCTTTATATATTCTGTATTTAGCCCTTTGTCTGAGGGCCAGCTGGCAAAAATATTTTCCCTCTGTGTGGGTTGTCTCTTCACTCTCTTGGTGGTTTCTTTTGCTGTGCAAAAGCTCTTTAATAAGATGAGATCCCATTTGTTGATACTTCGTATTATTTCCTGTGGGATTGAGTTTTTTCCTATATAATCTTTGCCTGTGTCCGTATCTTCAAGAGTCTACCTATTCTGTCTTCCAGTAGATTTAGGGTTTCTGTTCTAATATTTAGGTCCTTGATCCATTTCAATTTTAATTTAGTGGATGGTGAGAGATACGGGTCTAAGTTTAATCTTCAGAATGTGGAAAGCCAGTTTTTCCAGCACCATTTATTAAAGAGCCCCTTGAGACAGGGTCAGTCTCCCTATGTAGTTTAGGCTGGACTTGAACTCACTGTATAGCCCAGGCTGGCCTTGAACTCAAAGTAATCCTCCTGCCTCAGCCTCCCAAGTGCTGGGATTATAGGTGTGTGACATCACACCTGTCCCTCTAAATTTGTTTTGAAACAACAACTTTCTGTCCTTCCCTAAAAACCAGAGATGGAAGAAAAGGCACAACAGATACCTTGTTGGAATTGAAAGCATGATAGTTTATCAATCTTGAATTGTTAAATTTTGATGTTTTCCAATATTTCCAAAAGTTTCTTAAATTTATATGCATGCTTATGATCTTTTTAGGAATGATTATAATATGGTTGCCTGTATGACAAATCACTTACCTGTATAATCTTTAATTCCTCATATCTTTGGTGCTAATTGGTTCCATCTTGGTTAAGAGCGAGGCTGTCTCTTGACAAGCTGTCAGAGGTGTTTGAATCTCAGTTTTGCCAGTTATTAGCTGTGTGCCTATGGGGAAATTACCTAATTTCTCTGTATCTGTCTGCTTATTCAAAAATAGATAGTAGTATCTAGTTCTTAGGGTTTTTATGAGAATCAAGTGCTAAGGCATATAAAGAAAATTCTCAAGGCAGTGTCTAGCAAATAGCTTTAAATAACTGTTCTGTGTCAGTGGCAGCATCATAACCATATTCATCCATACATAATTGTCCATTTACATAAAAGTGAAATCTCAGCTATTTTATACTCTTGTGCTGTTTTTATGTAGGTTTCATAGGTAAACTAGTTGCTCTTTGTTGAGTGTATGTTCAGCCCACTTTTATTTGTATTTTTTTCTGTGTTTTGCTGTGTTGGAATTATGCTGGGAACTTGTCATAACTAAGACTGAGTCAGCCTAACTAAGGAAATAAAGGGTGTGAGGTGATGAAAGAAATGTTAGTTCAGAAAAGGATATATTGCAAATCTGTTTTCTTACTGCCCTGAGCTTTGTTTGTGGATA
Organism: Hystrix cristata; assembly: GCA_004026905.1. Classification (NCBI taxonomy): domain Eukaryota; kingdom Metazoa; phylum Chordata; class Mammalia; order Rodentia; family Hystricidae; genus Hystrix; species Hystrix cristata. The sequence continues at coordinate 2,870 of PVJO010029536.1, read as the reverse complement.
ACAGTTAAGGATGAAGCATAACGAGTCAGATTGGGTTAAGAACACTGGTTACACAATTTACTGTGTGATTTTGGGTAAATTACCTAATTTACTTACTGAAGGTGTATAAATTGCTTGTAAGTGCTTAAAAGATAATTATTATTAATAGTATTAATAGTGGGCTTGCGTTTTGATCATGTTCCAAGTTTGTGTGAGAATATCAGGAATACTCAGTTGAAGTAAAGAGCAAGATAAGATTTTGGCAGGATGTGGTGGCATATGTCTGCAACCCAGGTACTGGAGAAGTTGAGGCAGGAGGATTACAAGTTTGAAGCCAGCCCGGGCATTTTAGCGAGACTCGAAATGAAAAGTAAAATGAATCAAGAGGTGTAGCTCAGCAGTAGAGCGTTTCCCTAGCATGTGAGTGCTGGGTTTAATCTTCAGTATCCCTCTCCCCTTTTTCCTCAGAAGAGGTTTTTATATTGAAAGGAAAGGCATACTATATTTTCTACTATCTGGGAGACTAATGAATACTTCCATTAATACAGTAATACTTAAACCATTGAGCCTTCTAAGGTTGTTATAAGATGTTGGGGGCTGGCTATACCTAGGCATTGATATGGTGGATTGTTGCTAGTTTTCTTCACAGCCATTAAAACAATTTATTTTTGTTGTCTTTATTTCTTAAATCTCTACTTGGTAACCCCCCCCATTTAAAATCCTTCCTTTGAACTTTTTGAAAATTTAGTCAGAATGTTACAGAAAATAGACTCTTCTACTACATTAAATTTTCAAATCTTATACAGAATATTTTTCTTTCCAGTGTTTGTTACAGTATGACTATTATTTCAATGTTTTATCAATTACACTATTTATAGCAGTTTCTCTGATTAAAAACACTGAGTGATACATAACTCAAAAACATTTTTGTTCATTCTGTTTATTCACTTGATCTAGTTGGTTGACTATAGTTTTAGAAATTGATTTTCAAGATTGCTAACTTTTACTATTTTCTCATTTGATAGTGGACATTAAATATCAGCTTTGAATTTATTTTGCAAATACCTACTTGTTGTTTGAAAGTTTCTTATTGTTGCAGAACTGAACACTGCTCAGATGACTTTGCCAGTAAAGTCTGACTAGCTATGCCATCTCTTTATGAGAAGTTGTATGGGAAGAGATGTTTATTTCCAGTGAATGGAAAAGACAGTCATTTTCTTGAAAATAGTCAAATGTTTTTGTATATATTTTCACACGTCTATGAAGTATACACACCATTATGCATGTTGGAAAACATTCTTGTATGCCATATCGAGGCCTTTTCATTATTATTGTTGACAATAATACAGTACTAGTATATTACCGCATATGTTCGTTCATTACACTGTCAGTGATGGCAAGCCTTTAGAGCTTTCAGTGATAGAAACAGCCCCCTTCAGCACGCGTGCTGTAGGTTCACCACCACTGCAATGGTCCCTTTCTACATACAGTCCTATTATTCTTTTTCAGTGTATCAGTTTTGTGGGTTAATAAACATGGTATGCAACTATTATGTTACTAATTATAGGTTTTATTTGAAATTTATAAATCACAATAGCATTTTGGGTGATGAATATCAAACACCCCTTTTATCAGGAAGTAGTTGCCTTGCTAAAGTAGTTGAATTTTTCTGTTTCATTTGGGTAATGTGCTGTGTTGAGCTTTAGTTGTTAATTGATAGATGTGGTATCCTCTCTGTGAGAGCTTTTAAAATGCATAACACGTATTTCAGAAAGCAGCTGTTGCTATGGCAACTCTCGGGTCACTTGCAGCTCAGCCTACATGATTGGCTGTTAATGGAGTCTAATATGCTTGAGAAGAGAATTGAGCAAATGAAAGAGGGTTTTGAAGGAATCCTCTTAAACCTCTTGAAGTTTAACAGAACGGCACATGAAAATTTAACATTTATATTATTATGACACAATTCTGGTGGAAGTAGTTTTTATGAATAATGAAAGTGAGGCAGGACCAGTTTTCACAAAAATAATTTTCAGAACCCTTTAAGAATGTTGGGATTGTGTGTTGTCACTTTCTCTCATTTTACAGTTGTTTGAAGCTTTCACAGCTATCAGTTACATTCTGTGCTGAAGTACATATGTACTTCAGAGGAGTTAATTGGATTGAGTCATGAGAAGGTGGTTAATTGTACCGAATCAAAGGAATAGTGTCTGAAACCAGGAATAGGGTCTAAATTATTCTAGTTACACAAATCAGATTACAGTCACCTCTCACTTGGGTTCTTTAGCCCCATGAATAATTGCCTCTCTTAGGGGTATTGGGATGGTGTAAACAGGGAGTTGGTGTTCTGTACATTGGAGTTTGAGGCTTGTAAGCATAATTAAGAACTGCCGTAATAAAAATCAATAGGGCCATGCAAAATGGCACAGTAATGTGTCCGGTTAAATGGAAGTTTTTATCAGTATTTACCTACTATCTCTTTATTTATTATTCAGATCCTCTTTAAACTGTGGTGTTAAAATGAGGGCTATTTTAGTAATTTTGGCAGTTAAATTACAGCAAGTGTAATTAAAATATAATCATGGGTTTTGTAAATCAGATAAAGCTAATTAAGTTAATGGTCTCAAAAGAGATTTCAGTTCGTAAAACCAGTTTAAGCTGATAGTTCAGCAAATGAAGGGAATAGCATTAAGACCTGTGGCTTATATAAATATAGTATCTGCTATTTCTAGTTTTTCTTATAGCTTAAAACATTATTATGATGGTAATGTTGAAACTGATACACTTAAATAACAGAATGGTGGTAGGAGTATTTGATGTTTTGATTTGGCTAGCAAAAATAACTAGTGATAAAAATTACCCCCAAATGCACTTTTATAAAAATTTACCTTTGA
>PVJO010029535.1:0-16693 GCA_004026905.1 Hystrix cristata | reverse complement strand
CGATTTTAATTCTTCTGGGAAGATCCCCAGTAGGGGAATAGCTGGGTCAAATGGAACCTCCAGTTGTAGTTTTTTGAGGAATCTCCATATTGATTTCCACAGTGGCTGGACCAGTCTACATTCCCATCAACAGTGGAGGAGTGTTCCTTTTTCCCCACAGCCCCGCCAGCATTTGTTATTGGTTGATTTTTCCATATACGCGGTTCTTTCTGGAGTGAGGTGGAATCTTAACGTTGTTTTGATTTGCATCTCTCGAATGACTAGTGAGGACATCACTGTCTTGCTCCTGATTTTAGAGGAAAAGATTTCAGCTTCTCCCCATTATGTTGGCCATGGGTTTATCATAAATGGCTTTCATTAGCTTGAAATAGGTCCTTTTATACTTATTTTCTTAAGCTTTTTTTTTTTTTAATCATGACAGGATGTTGGAGTCTCACTGATTTACATTTTTTTTTTTTTTTGCAGTGGGGTGGGGGGTGGCACTGGGGATCGAACTCAGGGCCTCACCCTTGCTAGACTGATTTACATATATTGAAACATCCTTGCATCCCTGGGATGAATCCTACTTGGTCATGATGTACGATATTTTTGATAATTTGTTGCATTCTGTTTGCAGTACCTTGTTAAGGACTTTTGCATCAATGTTCACTAAAGAGATTTGTCTGTATGTAGTTCTCTTTTTTGGCTGGGTCCTTCTCTGGTTTTGGAATCAGGGTAATGCTAGTTTCTAGGAATGCCTTTGGGAGTACTCCGTCCCTCTCAGTTTCATTAAAGAGTTTGAGGAGTATTGGAATTAATGCTTCCCTAAAATTCTTGTAGAATTTAGCAGTGAGTCCATTGACACCTGGGCTTCCCTTACTTGGTATTTTTAAAAACCATTTCTTCAATTTCATTACCTGATACTGGATCATTCAGGGTTTTTCTATCTTCTTGGTTCATTTTCAGTTGTTCATATATGAAACAGGGAAATGGTGGATGACCTGGAAAAGATAAACTGCAAGCCCTCTGCCCATGGACAGTTGTGCTTACCTTTTGTTTTCTTAAGGCTTGGGTTTTGTTTCCCTGAGAGGAGGCACACAACAGTGGTCTAGACAATCAGTTCCAGTGAAAGGTGGTATGTTTTGAAAGGTGTTGAGGACAGGAAGACCCCAGTGGGAGGGTGAGAAGACTTTGTAGAATAATGCTGCCACATGAGAAGCACAGAGTATTTTAGGAGAGGCAGTTCAAAAGGCAGGACAAGTAGCCATGGAAAAGCCGAGCTTAGAGAGAGTCAAGATGACTCAGTGAAGAACAAGACGAGATGAGTCCTTCGGATGAGGGCTAAGAAAAGGCCAGATCCCAGGATGGGGTCCCTATGGTCAAGGCCAGGGCTCTGGCTGTCTGACAAACAAGGGTCTCGTGTTAAACTAGTGGGATCCCCCTGTCCAGGAATGTGATAAAAACAAGGTGATAGGTAACCAGTACCACTGAAGTCTCTATTCATACCCCTCTGAAGAGTGCCCCTGTTCTGCTAATTTTAGAAAAGTTACAATTAACGGTGCTTACAAAGGTATGCTTTCTACATATCCCAAATTCCTGTAGGCTCACTTCTGGTCATTTTCCTGCTTGTAACCCTATAGGGTTGACCTCCACCTGGCCCAGAGTGGTCTGAGATATAGTCGTTTTTGTATATAAAAACCCCTAGACAGAGTTTTCATGGCAACCTACTCAGGTCCTCTCCAGATATTGGAAGCTTTCTGCTTTCACTCTCCAATAAATGCTTTTGCCTATTTCTCTCTTGACTCTCTGCCTTGCAATTGCTTCTGGGTAGAGAGAAGAACTTATCAACCAGACGATAACAATATATACGTAGGAATCTCTCCATTTCTTACAAATTCTCCATTATTTGAGTAGAGGTTCTCAAAGAAGTTACCAATAATATTTTGGATTTTGGCAGAGTTTGTTGTGACTTCACCTTTTTTAATTGCATTGATTTGGGTCCTTTCTCTTTTTTGGTAAGATTGGTTAGGGGTTTGTCTATTTTGTTTATTCTTTCAAAGAACCAGCTCTTTGGTTCAGTGATTCTTTGTATTTTTTGGTCACAATTTCATTAATTTCTGCTCAAATCTTCGTAATTTTCTTCCTAGTACAGGTTTAGGTTTGGATTGTTCATGTTTTTCTAGGATCCTGAGGTACATTATTAGGTTATTTACTTAGACTCACTCCATTTTCTGATATGGGACATAAACTTCCCTTTTAGGATTGCTTTCATTGTGTCCTATAAGTTCTGGCATCTTGTACTGGCATTATCATTTGATTCTAGGAAATGTCTAATCTCTTCTGGGATTTCTTCTATAGCCCATTGATTATTCAAGAGTGTTTTGTTTAATTTCCATTTTTATGCATAATTTCTGTGGTTTCTTTTGCCATTGAGTTCTAGTTCCACTGATCTGTGATCTGATAATATGCATGGTATAATTTTGATTCTTTTGCAGTTACTTACATTTGCGTTATGGGCTAGCATGTGGCCTATTTTGGAGAAAGCCCCATGCGCTGCTAAGAATGTATATTCTATTATTGGGCCAGAGCGCCAGTGATGCAACTGGTTATTGCATTGTACTTATATATTGTTACTGGTTCGAATACTAGGTTATGTACTAAGATCATTTGTTCAAAGATTTGTTTTAACTCTAATATTTTTTGGTGAATTTTTTTTTTGGTCCAGTTGATCTATTTGTGACAGTGGGATATTGAGGTCCCCCACTATAATTGTGTCAGTACTTTTCTGATTTTTTTTTATGTCTAGTAGTGTTTATGTTGGATAGATCAGTAATAGGCTCATATACATTTATTATTTTCTTTTAAAAAATTTTTATTTTAGTGGTTATTTTAGATATACATAATGATCACATTCATCATAGGAAATTTGTAACTGTACGTGATATATCTTGCTGCTTCTTTTTTTCCCCATTCCCCTCCCCACCTTTTAACTCCTCTTCCCCTCCTTATTTACAAAAGCTTTGTTTCCATTTTTTTCCTTCTATTATCTTTTTTCTGGTCCCTTCTTTCCCACTCCCCCTCCCTCACTCCTCTTCCCGTTTGAACAGTTTTTTCCCTTTTCCCAATATATATTTTGGTCCTTATTCACACTTTCAGTTTCTCACAGCAGAGTCATGTATATTTATTACTGTTATCTCTTCCTGTTGAATTTCCCTTAACCAATATGTAGTGATCTACTTTGCTTGTTCTGATTAGTTTTGGCTTGAAATCTACTTTGTCTGAAATTAGGATAGCTACTCCTGATTTTTTCCGGTTTTCTAGTATATCAAATACTGTTTTCTATCCTTTGATTTTTAATCTGTGTATTTCCTTTATATTGCACATCATTGGGTTTTGTTTCTTGATCCATTCTGCCAATTTGTGTCTTCTGATTGGGGAATTGAGACTGTTCACATTGGAAGTTATTACTGATAGGTATTGACTTAGTCATATCACTGTATTATTTTCCTGCTGCTGATTTCTCCTCCTCGCTTTCTACTTAACTGCTCAACCTGCATGGTGTATTCATTATATTGGATTTTGGGCCATTGCTGGCTTCACTGTGTCTTTCTAGAATATCACTCACAATTTCTTGAAGTGCTGGTTTTGAACTCATGAATTTCTTGAGGTGCTCTTTGTCATGGAAATACTTCATTACTCCATCAATTTTGAAGGAAAATTTTACAGTATGTATAAGTATAGGTTGGAAATTGTTATCTTTTAGGGCTTGAAACACTTTACTCCAAGCTCTCCTGGCCTTTATGGTGTGTATTGAGATGTCTGCTGTAATTCTCATGGACTCAGAACTAAAGGTAACGACCTTTATAAGTGATTCATGGCTTTTCTCTAACAGCTTTTATGATTCTGTTCCTGAACTGGACTTCTGGGATTTTGAGTATGATGTGACATAGAGAGGTTCTCTTTTGATTATGGTTATTTGGATTCCTATATGTCTTGCTTATCTGTATGTTTAATTCTTTCCCTGTATTTTGAAAGTTTTCTGCTATTGTATCTGCAAAGCAGGTTTTTATGCCCTTTGTTATCTTCTGATATTTCAGCTCTTCCAATTAATTTTAGTCTTCTTTGCATCATCTAGTAGATCTTGAGTCCATTTTTCACATTCTCTTCTTGTTTTTAAGGTATCTCTAAGTAACTGGTCTTTGAAAGCATCCCTATAAGCTAATCCTGATACTCTGTCCTCATGCTGTTCATTTCTGCTGCCCATATTTTCAATATAATTTTTAATCTTCTGGATTTCTGTTTGGAACCTTTGCATGGTCTCTAATTACTGCCAAACTGGTCAATCATGCTTTGTATTGTATTGTTTAGCTTAGCTAGCTTTTTTGGGGGGCGGTGCTGGGGCTCAAACTCAGGGCTTTGCACTTTGCATTTGCTAGGCAAGTACTCTACCACTGAGCTACCCAACTCCCAGGTAGCTTTTTATTGGAGTAAACACCATGATCTCCTGTAAGCGCCATGATCATTTTATTGCATCCATTAGCTAATCAGTTATATCTTCTGTGAACCCATGAAGTAATTATTGATCTGTTTTCAAATTTTCTCTTTCATGCTTTCAAAAAATTTGGCTGTGTGGCTTTTGCTTTCCTCCCCCTTGATGTCTTCCAGGATCAGCTTTGGAGGAGTTGGGAGTTTTGAGAGGCAGTCTGTGGCCTTGTCATCTTATGTTTTTACTGTTTAATGCTTACTGTTGTAGTTGCCTGAAGTGTAAATACTTTGTTGCAGGTATGCAGATCTCTTTAGTTAAATCTACTTTTCAGTGACACACTCTGGGCATGGCTAACTACAGTTCTTTGCCTCTGCCCCAAGATCTGACTACCTCTGTCAAATTTGAAGAGGGGGATGTTGTGTACTTGCCTGAGCAACCAGTTCTCCAAGAATGGGCCACAGTACTGTTGATATCACTAATGTAATCAAGGTATTGGCATAGAGAGAAAACCTATTAATAGCAACAACTATGTGACCCTGGTAAGTTAAGTCAGTAAGACTAATATCACCCAAGACAAATTGGATATTGACATACCATAAAAACCAACAATATATCATACTTAATCTTAGAAAATAAACCTAAAATTACAGTATAAACACTAAGACAAACCAAACAGTGACATACAACAAATGTCTACTAAATGGATAACTACACCTCCACTAATGATAGAAAGGAATTCAAGAGTAGAAATATACAGTTAACTACCTAATGATTAATAATGCTTAATGGTCATACTATTAGAGATACAGCAGGTTGGAAATGGGAGAATGCAAGAAGAAAATTTGAAAAAGGGAGATGAGAAGGAGGAGAGAGAAATGAGATAAAGGATTCTATTAAGAGTAGACAGATACTTATAGAATTAGATGAGGGAAGTAGGAAAAAGAATCAATAATATATAGGACATAAAAAGGGAGAAAAAATAATATGAATAAAAAATAGAAAAACATTGAGTGGAAAAAGAAAAAAGAGTAGGAAAAACAAGAAAAAAAGAAGAGAAAGGAAAATTCACCAAACCACAATAAACCAATAAACAAGAGGGGAGAGAGAGATAGAGAAACAGAGAGGAGTAAAGTCCAAAAAACATAAAAAAAATTTCTTTGTATTTTTGAATATATAGTTTCCTTCCAGTTTTGAAGTCCAGCAAGGCACAGTTTTCTCCACCTACTTTTATAGCCCATGGGTTTGTGAGATGCTCCCCCATTCCAGAGACCCCTCTGTTTAACCCAGACTGTGACAATATCCATGCCAAGATGTGTCCTTGCTCATGTTTGTAGACAGGAAAGGCACTGAGACCTCAGATCTGTGCCGGATGTAAGCAGCAGGGCAAGGGCTCAAATACTTCATTCCGGCACTTTCAAGCCCAGCTGTTTCTGAGCACTACTCAGCTGAGCCTTCCTTCTCACTGCAGGGAGAGGGGTCTGTCCTTCCTGGCCTGAGCTTAAAGTTCTCAGGGGATCTCTTTCTGCCTACACCCAGTCCACAGCTATCTCCCATCGCTGTCTCTCACCCAGTCACCGTGGGAGGACAACACTAGGAGCCCTAAAGTAAAATTGATTTTTAGTTGTTCTGAGTCCCAATTTAAATAATCAACTTCCTCCCAAAAAGGTGCCTGATTAAGCACTCTTTGGCAATATGCAGGCATCCCCTGCCGGAATCCCTCTTTGGATGTTGCCTGCTGTATGGAAGAGGTCTCCCCAGTGGCACAAAACCCTGCACTGCTTTTGCATTTCACAGCAGCAGTGGCCTCCACTGCCTCCACTTCTCCCTGGATCTCCAGCCCTGGGTGCTTATCTTACTTCTGGGGAGCCAGTTTGCCCTCCCTGTGAGCCACAAGCCAGGGGGAGAGTCCAGATTGTTTTGTTCTTTTCTCTCTGTGTTGTGGACTGTCTCTCCAACTTCTCTGTAGCTTCTAATTTTCCTGCCAGTTCCTTCTCGACTCCAGCAATCTACTTCTCTTCTTTTTTTCTTCACCAAGTTATTTTCCAGTATCTGGATTCTGGATCTTGTAGAGGCTGAGTGTTGTTGCTGATCGCCGCTCTGCCATTTTCTCCCTTCTTAGCACTGATTTCTTTAGTCTCAAAGAAAAGGAAGTGAAGAAAAGATATGCTCCCGTTGCCAGCGGAATGGGCTGGTAGAACCATAAAGCCTACCCACTGGGTGTGGGGACTCACTCCCTCTTCTACAACCACACTGGCCTTCTTCCAGATGTTTGAGGATGCCAAGCTTTTTCTAGACCTGGGCCTTACGAACATGTTGTTCTCTCTGCCTGAGATACTCTTCCTGGCAAAATTCAATTCATCTTCAAGTATCAGTTTAAATAACTTCTTAGCAAGTCCCTCCTAATACCCCAGACAAAAAGACCTCTGTCTTTGGAATAATTTCTCAGTACTTACTTCTTTCTTCTTGGTACTTATATTTATAATTAAATATTGTTTAGTGGCTATTTTCTCTATTGCTTCATAAAGCTCCACAAAGGCAGAGTTTGTGTCCCACATCAGTTCCCTGGACCAAGGACCCAATATGGTGCCTAACGCATGTAAGTACTCAATAAACCACTGTTGAATTAAAGAACAATAATAGTATTCAACCCTTAGTGAGCACTTATTAAATTAGTATTATATATTAGGGCATCACTGCTACTTGTCAAATGAAGAAGGCGGCCCAGAGAAGTAACACAGGTGGTAAGTGGCATAGCAAAGTTTCAAATTCATGTCTGTCCAACACCAGATGACACACTTAAATACTATACTTTTCCCCAGCACTGTGTGAGGCAAACGTATTGACGGTCAACTGTATATATATCTTAATCCAGATTTGGTTCCTCTGGATACCCATAATGTTTCTCTACGAATATTACCACTATGAAGAAATTTTAAGCACATAAAAAAATATTTAAGCATCTAATTGGTGATGTATCAGAAACTTTGTAGAGGTAATCACAAGAAACCCTTAATAAAAGATGAATACACACGAAATCCTGCAGACTTTTAGTCTTCACAATGACCCTGAGAGGTAGGTATTAGATCTCCCTCTCATTCTATTGATGAAAACACCAAAGTTCAAAGAGACTAATTTGTCCACAGTCACCAGTGAAGTTTGAATCTAGGTCTGATGCCTGAGATCCTGCTGCCCCTACCCAAACCATTACCTCAAAGAACTAACAATTATATTAACAAGTTAAATATGATTTGACATAATCACAAAAGTTTAAAAAAGAAAACCGCCATATAACACCTCTAACATTTCTTCCAGTCTAGACTCACTCTCATTCTTGCCACCCACTTCTCAAGCCTTTCACTCCACCCTGCCAAGTGATAAAACTAAATGCACTTATGCCTCATCTGTCTCCTCTTATGCACATGTTCTTAGGTAGTTAGTTCAAGGGCTGTATTTACCAGGATCATTTGCTGACAATTGGGCCCTGTGGAGGCTGTAACAGATCAAAAGGCTTATTAAGAAATTATACAAGTCATACCTACATGGTACTTCAAGTTTTTCAAAATATTTTCACATATGTTTTCTTTTCAAAGCCTCACAATAATGCACATTTTATATGATGGGGAACCGACGCTTAGAAAGGCTAACTGAATTCTGTTGAGGGTACTATAACCTCGAGGAGCACAGCAGAATTCACAATTATATGATTTACAACTGAGACCTATAGCTTGCCTTGTCCCTAGAGCAAATGCATTGATTTAAGGATCTCTATGAAACACTTCCAAATGTAGCACCATATTGGAACAGCTGGGATCTACTCCCAGCTCTTGTCTTATAAGCAAGTCATCTAGCATCATAATTAAAAGTAAGGAATGTGACAAGCTAAAGAGCCTAACAAGTTAGCAAATTTTATTCAAGCTGTTAAGCACATTTGTTAGCCAGTGTCCAACCTTATCCTGGTTCATAAGTGTTCAGAAAAGAGAGCTCTGTTCATAGGCATCTGGGTTTCTCGTGCCTGGGCTAAGATTCTCCTTCAACAATGTCTGGAAGTCTAGGAGAGTTCCTTAAAACCCCTGACATTTCAAGTCTGCCCTGCCCTCTATTCTGCTCTCCTGTTGGGCATGTGCTTCCAAGCCCAGAGCAATGACCAGCCTCTGAAAGGGCAACTTTTCTTGGCTCCCTATTGCCTTCTGTTTTCTCCAGCTCTGGTCACGTGGCTAGCACTATCTGGTACAGCACTTTTAGCATCCACATTGCCTAACTCTCTCCCCACACTGCCCCCCCCCGCCCTTTCCACTTCCTTAAAGAGCTATCTTTTTAAAAAATGTTCTCTATACAGTATGTCTTCACATAAATTTCAGTCACATTTCTCGTCGAATAGCTCTAAAACAGTGTCTACTGGACATCTAAGCATGTCTTGGATCTTCCTACCTCGATGCCTGCACAGATCTTCTTAAGAATTATCTCCATCTTGATTCCCCCTTGATCAAGGAAGCCTTCCTAGACCACTACACTGGGGTCGTCCTATCTTCTTTCAGACTCCCAGCAAGAGGTCTCTGAACACATAAATCCTTAAGATGGTACTAGTGTTTAGTTTTGTTTACACATAGGCCTGGACTCCAGTCAGTTCACAGTGGGAAGCTAAGTGTTCGTTTGCTTGTTTTTGCAGTACTGGAGACTGAACCCAGGGCCTTCACCTTCAGCTACCCCCACCAAGCCCTTTTTATTCATTTTATTTTGAGACAAGGTCTTGCTAAATTGCCCATGCTGGGCTTCAACTTTCAATCCTCCTACCTTGGCTTCCCAGGCTGCTGGGATTATAGGAGTTTGCTACATCCTGCTCAGTAAGTATAACAGTTTACATTTAACAAAACACTCTGATAAAACTCATTTGACCCTCTAACCAACTGTATGCCTGATTCTCTAGTTTTAGAAGCAACTATAGAAGTCAGAGAAGAGTATTTTGCTTTCAAATGCTCCCTACTTGTCGAGTAGCTATCTATCATCTCCTTTCCCCCTTTTTCACCACTTTTAAATAAATTGTCCTCTAAATCAATTGTCTTCTCTTAATTAAAAAAGGAAGAAGAAGAAGGAAGAAGGAAGAAAGAAGAGGAGGAGGAGGAAGAGGAAGAGGAGGAGGAAGAGGAAGAAGAGGAGGAAGAAGAGAAGCCAGGCTGGGGATTTAGCTCAGTGGTTAGAGTGCTTGCCTTGCAAGCACAAGATCCTGAGTTCGATCCCCAGCAACCCCCCCCAAAAAAAAGAAGTCAGACAAGTGATTGTCCATGACCATACAGCTATGACCCGGGAGAGCCAAGACTCAAATCCGGGTATTGAGATGTCTCTTTTGAATAAAGTATACAACATATCTGTGCTTTTAATTCTTTATGACAAATAGCAAGTACCATACAAGGAACTATAAAAGTACATTAAAATTTCCCCGCCTAGTTCAATTTCTCTTGGCCCTCCAGAGTGACTGTATTACTGAACCAGCTCTGCAAAATGGCACAAGTACAACATTAAAACTTAAATATTGTAGTTTTAGGACATGCAGAAGAATAAAAGTTTTAACAAAAGCAAACACAAGAGGAATTGTATTCATTAACTCTGGAAGGAACAAATGCACATTTTCTTCTGATGAAAATAAATCAAGTCAATTAATTACATGTAAATTTGTATGTGCAACTATACACTAAGCTGACCATCTATTTTCAAACACACAGGCAGCCAGGAAAAAAAAAAAGAAAAGAAAAGAAAAGAAAAGAATAAGCTCCCAGTTTTGTCAGAATACTTTAGGAAAGGGGAAAAAAAAAACCCTAAACAATATTTAGTGCTACATACCCATTTGATTTGCTTTTGGATTATCCAAGCTAGAGTTCATCAGCATTAGATTTTTTAGCCAACAAGGAAAAGTAAAGTAGAACCAAAAATATAAGAGACAAATGTCTTTCACAGTTATACAAAAAAATTCCTGTTATCTTTTAAGAACACTAATATTTCACTGAAGCAAGCTCTGGAGGTGGTAACAAATCACCCCCAGATGTGAAATCCATTCTATGTTCAAGTTTGACCGGGAAGCTGAACAACCACAGTTTGCTTCTAAATTTGGAATCAACCAATAAACATTTGTGATCACAACCTCTGGGCTCCTCTTCTTTCATATGAATCACAGAACTTTTTAAAGACATTTTAAAGCTAGTCCAAAACTTTTCATGTTGTAGATGAGGAACTGAAGGCCAGAGACTGAAACACAAAACACAAAATAAATTACATTTGCAGAAAATTTTCTCAGCAGAACACCACAGGTTCTGAACAGAAGGATTTTTGTTTTTAACTGTGGTTTCCTGGTTGGGGGTAGAGAAGGAAAAATAGCTTCAATCTTTAAATAAACCCCCATGTCTAGCATTTGCCTAACCATCTTTATAGATACGAAGATCTGTCATAACAATTTCTTCAACCTGCAAGCTCAGAGCACATTTTACTAGTCCGATTTTGAGTGTAATCACCATTAAACAACTGAGAAGTTGCCCAGAGCTGGCTGAAATTGATCGGCTTGTTCCTCACACACCATTACTCCTGAAACCCACCTACATACAGATCATCAGGTCACAGAGGGAGAAAGAACAAGTTTCTACCACTAAACGATGTCATTGAAACCTGCTTATGGAGGCAGAGAAAGGGAACTGAAAACTTATATAAATTTACAAATGCGGTAGCTCTTTCTAGAGCTCATTACATGTCACATTTGATGTTTTTTCTGCCTTAACATTAGCTTCTAAACATACAAAACATTATTTATGATATTTCTCCAGCCTCAAAATGCAGTTCACCTTCTGTAAAGACAGAAATTGCAGGGTAGATAGGAAGGAAAGAAGAGGAAACCTTCTCTCCTGATGACCCCTACAATTGGATGCTAAGTACTGCCCAATGTTCAGTGACCACATGAGGGTACCAGGCCAACTACGATGAAATTGGGAAACAATGTCTCTGCAGTCTCCCACCAGGAGACAAGAGACTGATGTCTGTTGACAAGAGGTGACTGAAAACGGGCAGAGTACAGAAGAAACTATTCACAACAAGGTAGAGAGCTGATTATTATAGGAAAAAAAGAAAACAAAACGAACAACCCAAAACCAGCTATTGGAAAGTGACCAGAATATGAGTTCTCTTCCAAATTTTTACAGTTGAGATAAAGTCAAATTTCCAATTAAAAATCAGGAGGCACCCAGCCAAATATTTGAGTCAGCAGAGCTTACCTAATTGTCACACTGCGTTCTCTTTGAGCCATGTGTCATACCTGGCTAGCGTTCTACTGTTACCCCAATGAAACCTCAGATGAACACTAACATTTCCCCAGGTCAATTAGACTTCATCCGATATACTGATAGTTCTCACTAGAATCCCTGATGCACTCGTGCTGTTTTAACACGCCTTTGGGCCTTTAAGGTATGACCAAGACGTACTGCGTGGGAGACGACTCTTCACGAGGATTTTGTTCACTCTGCTTCACCAGCAGACCCATAAATGAATGGAAGAGCAGTTCTCAAGAGAAAATCAAAATAGAGGGTGAAAGCCAGTGCTGGGAAAGGCAGGATGAAGACAGGGCAAGCACTGGAAGAAATGAGGCAGCTAGGAAGTTCTGGGGCAGTTAAAGGTACTGACTGACCTTCAGCTTTCCGGGTGTTAACAAGGTCTGGTGATCCTCAACAACAGGCTGCAAGCAGCAGCTCCCTGAAGTCTCCAACAGGCACATTCAGTCCCGGCAGCCTGGATTCAGGCCTGCCAGGGCTGCAAACAAACACACACATTCTTCTCAGAGCTGACGGCATATATAACGCAGCCTCTCTACAGGGCCTGTTTATTTAGCTTTGATGTTGGAGTAGAAGTTGGGAGGTTATGCGTAAAGAAGTAGTGACAGGAGCAGGAGTAGGAGAGAAAATGAGCAACAGTTCTGGCTTTATTAATCATAAGTTTAAAAAGTTTGAAGGAAACTGTCAAATGGTCAAGGAAAAGCAAGGAAATTATGTCAGCCACCACTGTAACTCTGGCCAAGGTGTTTCAACTGTTTCTCTAAAGCAGAGTTTCATGGCTGCCCTCAAAGGGGTGCTTACAGGGGGAATGTTTTGAAGCAACTCAACTTAGCAACCAAAATTAATAAAATCTTCTGGGCCTGCTCAATTTCTCTCATGTACAAAGTTCATATATGTGTGAACAGTCCAACCACTTGAAGGAAAGAATCAGTTAAATGGGTGCCTGAAAACAGTTTGGATTAAAGGCAAAAGGAAGACTACTGAGCCTGAAAAAACAGTATTTATTAAGATTCGTAATAATAAAAATGATAGCTAATTATTGAGTGCTAAGTGTCAGACACTGTTCTAATGAGTAAATACATTGTACATTTTAACATACGGTCATTTATTTCTCACAACAACCCTATGTATTAAGTAATCTTATGATCTCCATTTTACAGATTAGGAACTAAGACACAGAAGGCTTAAGCAATTTATCAAATTTACCAATTTACAGCTAATATGTAACACAGCCGGGATTCAAATGCCAACAGGCTGGCCTCCAAGCCTGCCCCACAGTGCTATACTTCCTCCTTTCCACAGCATGTCAAACCCTTAGAACAAAATTAGGAAGCATAATTTTTGATAATAAGGTATAAGTGGTTATTTGTCTTAGTTTTCTTGTCATCCCTTTTGTTTTCCGTTTTTAGTAATAGCCAATAGTTTTTATTTCCACATTTTTATGAGTCTATTATAATACCATAATTAGAAAAAAAATCTTTTCCTCTCCTCCCTCAAGTCCCAAAATAGGACATTCAATCGATACGACTTCTATGTGAAAAAATATAAACAGTATATTACCCACAATAAATCAAACACATTTGAAGTAGATTTAAAGTTAAGACTGAAAGAAAGGATATGGAAGAAAGCCTCCTAGAGAGAAGCATGGAGGCCTGGGCAAAGTGAACAGCCTGTCGGGTTTCATGAGTGAAGAAGCTTGAGTTACAGTATTAGGGCACAGGTCTCTTTTAAAACTATAGTATCAAAGCACTCTCAAGCTTTGATTTCACTTTGTTTTCTTAAGACTAGTTAAATGCTGATAATATTCTCATAAGCTATAAAAACAGGTCTAGGAGATTTGCTAAAACCTTTCAAGGTTTTCCATTCTCCAATCTGAATTATCTTTTCTTTGTAACTTGGCAATCTCCTCCTCCAGATCTAGACCTTTGGAGGGCATTCACATACACTGATTTTATAAATTCATGTGGCTTGAAAAGCACTGGGAGTTATAAGAAATAAAAGAAGAACCAAGAACTTTTTGATTTTTCTTGGGAATTAACTCCAGTAATATATGGAAAACTAAATAGCACTTTCCTTCCCTGGCTGCACAAAAATATACGATGTTTCTAATAAAAAGTTGTTCTGTCATACTGATACTTTCATTTTACAAGGCCCTAAAATACTGTATCTCTTCAATACAGTTCAAAATTACTTATTATAACTTCTAAAAATACAGACTTAAAAAGCAGAACAAACTATTACGAAATAGTTCTTGGTTAAGGAAGTGGAACCTTTCAGAGCTATGTACTTTACTCAATCATTTCTAGCGTGAAGGCATTAACAAAAGCTGTAGCTTTTTTAAAAACCAGAGTACAATTTATGAAAAGGATGAGTTTGCCAAGAAGACCCTGTGGATCAGTAACAAGTGCAAAAATAGCTATCTTAAATAAGGTTAAAGAAGACCAAAAAATAAAGCAAAAAGAATCATGAGAAATGGAAGCTAAATAAAATGAAACAAATAGAGGATGGTTTCTTTACATATATTCTTCGAAGAATGAGTGGTTTCAGATCCCCTGAATCAGTTTTCTCAACCTCTTGTTTTGGAATCAATATATTACAAATGACATATCAATTCAAACCAACCAGGAAGACCCTTGACTAAAGGAATAAATCCAGAAGTAGCAGCAGATCCACAGGTAAGGTCAGCCAGCAAGAGAAGAACCTGAAATATGGAGTGAGAATGAAATATGGAGTGTCTGGCTGGCCCAAGTAAGATGTAGTCCCTCTATAAATTAAGCATCAGCATTACGAAGCTTTTCCCAGCTCCCCACAGTGAAAAGGAAGTCTACACAATTTTTTTTCTCATCAAACAGAAAGACTTCCTCGTATTCATTCCACCTATCTGTACCCAACCTGCCTCACCATTCTGCATCAGCTTAGCTACTTTTATATAGCCAGTGCTTGGGCTACATTATAATGGACAGTTTCCTTGAATATTTGTGCCTTAACTTGAATATTTGTGCCTTAACTTCAAGTGCCATGTGTTCTCAGATTTGAGAATTAAGTCACAGGTAATAAGCATGGTCCTTAAAGTCCAAGGGGACAGTAGGACTTGGCTGCTACTGGAATGAAACATGGTTACATAAGGACAAGTGCAGGTACGGAATACTAGCCGCCCATCTCTGCCTCCATGCCCAGTTCTCTTTGAAAAAGATGTAAGAGAGAAAATATGTTGCAAATGTTGGTCACAATAATTTTAAGGGGGGGAAAAAACATGAGTCAGACACTCAAACTGTAATGAAGCAAGGAGCCAGAACTTTCCTAACAATTTTCTGTCTAGCAGGGTGCCAAAGGTAGAGCTGCTGAAAGTCTTTTGACCGGGAACTGGCATTAAGGAGAACACCTGCAATGTTTCTCTTAGCGATTGCAAATCTTGTCACAACAGGATCACAGTCATCACAGTCTGAGTTCAATACCAAGACAAAAGGTCAATTTGGAAGAAATAAGAGAAGGTACACACATAATATTATGACTGCACTAGGGCTCGCTCCTGGAGCCTCACAGAAGCCAATACTATGGCATGGGCTTTTACAAAGGAAAAGAGCATGATTGCAGGTCAATTGACAAGAAAACGTGAGGCATGCTTAGATCTGCTTCCTGGATGGGCCAATAGCAAAAATTTAAGCGGCCTGGTGGAAGAGCGCCCACCGTCAGTAGAACCAGGTGAAACTTGTGGATAATTTTGGTCTGTCTTGTAACTATCCGCTGCACCCCTGGCTTCGAATCTAGGTCCAGAGGCCCTGTTCTGTTCTTCAGCTTCCTCTCATGCAACCTGTGGTTCTACTAGCCTCTCAAGGTCATTTTGGGTCCAGTTCTAGGATTCTGCAACCTCCGTGTCCCGTAAATCAGCTTGAACAGTTTTTAAGAGCAGGGAAGTTGTTTCATGACTGTGTCAATGTCATATCATTTCCCTGTTTGTTCCTTTAATAGTAAAATAGACACCGTGACCTAACCATACCTCCTCGGGCATTCTGAACATCAGGCTCACCACCCTGAAAGTGCTGACCCAGAAAGGTCACTCCTCTCTCTGCTTCTGCGCAGCCCAAGTTCTACCGCAAGCACTTAAGAGGTAATTAGTCTACAGCTTCTTGGTAGGTAATAGCGTTACTTGATCTGATTATTTACACAGACGGAAAACAATGACGCCCAGGAGATTCTGTCAGGAGATTTTGACAACTCAAATTAAAAAAAAAAAAAAAAAAGAATGCGGTGAAAGTGTAAGATCGCCTCTGCTGTGACGAAACACAGCCCGCGGGCCTCAGCGCCCCCGCCGGGCCGAACCCGCCCGCCGCGATTCCGGAGCCACGGCCCGGGTCCCCCCGGGCGGAGCAAGGGTCGGCGCGGGGCCGCCGCGAGGGGCAGGGGCCGCAGCGCGCAGTCGGGGCGTCGCCCGGGCCCGGCGCCCGCTCACCTGGTGCGTGTTGTTGGCCAGCTTGGCGACGAAGTCCCGGACCTGGCCGCAGCCCTCGTCCTCGCCGAGCGCGCTGCGGCGCCAACGGCCGCCGCGGGGGATCGGGGCCGCGGCCGCGCGCAGACCCCAGCTCACCCCGACGGGGCCCGGCCAGTGCAGCGGCCGCGCCGCGGGCGGCGGGGGCGCGTCCAGCCGGTCCTGGCCGAGGGTCGCCGGTTGTAGCAGCTGCAGCAGGAGGAGGAGGAGGCCGAGGCCGTGGGGCCGGCGCGAGAGGCCGTCCGCAGCTCCCCGGGGCTGCTCCATAGCCGCCGAACGCCGTCGCCGCTGACACCTGCCACCCGGCGCGCCCGCCCGTCCGCCCCCGCGGCGCCGCGCCGCGCCGCGCCACACCCCCGAGCCCGAGCGCGGCGCTCCTTGGCTACGCGCAGCCAGGCCTCTCCGCCCCCATTGGCCGGCCGCCTGTCCTTCTTCCCC
>PVJO010029534.1:0-16650 GCA_004026905.1 Hystrix cristata | reverse complement strand
CTGTACCTATACATGGTGCATCTTGGTTCTCCCCCTCTCCCCCGCCCCTCCCCTCTCCTCCCTCCCTCCCTATTTATAGCAGGTTCATTCATCATTTTCCATATTTTCCCTTTCCCCTCTCTTTCCCCTGTTGCCTTTCTGCTTTTCCCCTTCTTTCTTTCTAGTACTCCTCTCCTCTGCACACCATCCTCCTTTTATACAATATCTATTACACATCTTTGTCCTTATTTACAGTTATGGTCTCTCATATCAGAGAAACAATTCGATGTGTGCTCATGAGTGTCTGATTTATTTCACTTAAGAGTATGTTCTCAAGAAACATCCATTTATATATGAATGACTCTAGCAAGCCTGGTTTTAATCTGCTATGATTCAACTGTGGTTCTGATTGGACAAAGCTATCACTGTCAATGCTTACTTAAATATTAAGAAGCTATATTACTCTAATTAAACAAATTATATAAATAAACAGCACGTCTGCAAAAACCAGGCAAAAAACATAGCCTGAAAATAAAGAGATGAATTGTTGATTTGTCTTTCAACTTCTATATTGTCTGCTGTGACTAATTAAAGTTGCTGGTTTTTTTTAACTATATAAAATCAATATATTTTGACCAGAAGCAGCCGACATTGTGCAGATTTAAGAACTTTTTAATTGTAATTTTCTAAAACAATTACTTAAAAATATTTTTAGTTTTTCAAAACTGAAATATTTTTAGTTTTTTAAAAACTGATAATGAGAAGATCATTTTAGGGTTTAACATTAAGATTGTGCATGTCAAAAGTGGTAGAAATAGGGAATTTTGTGATATTCTGCCTAATATCCTTCCTCTCTCTCAGAATAACACTAAAATGACAGCAAGTCTATTTCTAAAACAAGAAAATAAAACGAAAGCTAGGTGTGGTGGTGCACGCCTTTAATACCAGCACTTGGGTGGCTGAGGCAGGAGGACTGCCAGGAATTCGAGGCCAGCCTGGGTTACATAGTGATTTCAAGGCCAATCTGAACTATATAGCAAGACCCTTTCTCAACCTCTCCCCCAAATAAAGTAAAACAAAAATATTAATGAATAAGCAAGAACAGAGAGAATAGGAACAGGGCTGAGGCTGAAGCAGAGAGGCAATTTTTACATGTATTATCAGAATAGCAAAACCTGAATCCCATCTCTGCAGTGGGATTGTATGGTAAGAGTATGTCTACTTTTGTATAAAATTTCGAAGTGTCTTTCAATGAGGCTGTACCTGTTTTTCCCTCCAGCAATGAATGAGTTCCTGTTCCTTCAAAACTTTGCCAACATGAAGGTTCTAAATTTTGGGCATACTAACAGATGTGTACTGATATTTCAGGTTTAATTTCCATTTCTCTAAAGATATATGATGTGCAACCTCTTTTCACATGTTAATTTGCCCTGTGTATATTTTCTCTGATGAGGTGTCTGTCTTTTGCCCATTTTTAAATCAGGTTGTTCATTTTTTCATTGCTGAGTTTTGTTCCTTGGAAGGAAATGGCGTGGCCTTTACTCCACAACTCGAGTGTGCCTCTCGGTTTTTCACTGTTGAATGACCATGGCTCTTACACTGATTCTAGACCTGTCTCAGTGTTGTATGTTGAGTTTAGACAGTTGGGCAGGAGTAGTAACTTAATAGCCTGTTTGTTCACAATCTTCTGATCAAGATGGAAGATACTCAAATAACTATATCTGTATCAATTACCTTTCTAGAGTCAGTGGTTTGCCAGAGAGCAGATTTAATACAGGACAAGTCCAAGTTGCAACATTCATACACACAAGCCAGGTGCAGGAAGAGTGCAGAATGTCTGCCTACTCACTGGAGACCTGAAAGATCCAATCCAGGGCTGGGAGCCCACAGTCATGTCCCACGTACACCTGTGTCTGCATTAAAAGGCTGAAGAATCTATACTGGAGCCAAGATAGGACGTTCACAAAGGAAATGAAAGCCAGAGCTTCCCCGAAGCGAATAGCAGCCATCCCCAATGACAGCCAGGCCCTGACCTTCTCCGGAGAGAACAGCTGAGTTCACTTCAGGGAAAGCAGCTGCAGAAGAGTTTCTGGGAAACAGCCTCCTACTGTCTTCTGCTCCTGTTCTCCTTTATGTTGCTTTGGCAGTCATCTTCAGGTGGATCTTCTACATCCAGAACCATGATAACTCAGTTCAGTTGGGCGTTCCTACTCAAATTGACTGTGCTAAGTCCACCACAATATGCAAGGAATCGTGCCCGAGGAATGGGAATATTGCGGGCCCCTTAGTTGGATTCTTATGAAAACCTGTTTCTCAGGCCTGAGGCTAATACCGTAATATGATGAGAAGTTGGGGGTTTCTGGTCCTTCAGAGAAGTGCCCATGTGTTACATATGGCAAGAACATACTGTGCAGCCACAGGCCAAACTGGAGAGTTTAACATAATGAATACAAATTGTCATTCCTCCTTTGAGTCTTGATAGACTTTTGATTTATTTGACCCACAAAACATGGAGGGAATGATACTATTAGATTTCCGGGGATACATCATAAAAGTCATGTGGCTACTGCTTGGTACACTTCTCTTGGGAACCAAGTCTGCGTGAAGCACACTGTTACATAAACACTTTCAGGGTGTTCAGCCTGAAGTTGTGTTCAGGTGTGTTCAGCCTTTTGACTCGCCTGTGCTGCATTGAGTGAAGAGCAAAATACATAGTACAGTTAATTTATGTAAACGTCACAAAACTTCTTTTTTATGTTTGTCATTCTCACATTGAAAAAGAGGACCGGCAGGTCGAACGTACCGGGTAGACTGTCGTGCAGAAATAGCCACAGTAGGCGCTTTAGTCTGCGCTCCAGCCGAGCTAGGAGGCGCGGTGCGCTGTCGTCCTGGGGCAGGTCAGTGAGCCCTCCTGTTATTCCGCCCAGGCGACCCTGTGAGCGCTGCCTCAGCCCGTACAGATGTGTGACAGCTGCGTGAAATTCCGAACTCAAGCTTCCCAGGAGAGAGCTACGTGTATTTCCGATCCATAAAATCATGGCAATGTAAAGTGGTTGTTTGAAGCCACTAAGTTTCAAAACATTTTGTTGAATAACAATAATAAACAAACAAAAAACCTGTTTACAGTTTGTTCTCAGTAGAGGAGCCAGAGTGATCCTTCTACAAATTAAGTGAGACCATGTTATGACTGCGTTGAAAAACCCTGAAGAGAAATGGAAATGGTCATACTAAACGGCCCTGTTCTCCGACACGGTTAGCTTCTCTCCTCTCCTGCTCACTCAGCCGCAGCTGTATTGCCGTCCGTATTAGCCCCAAATCTTTCCCCGGACATTCCTACCTGTGAGCTTTTTCTCCAGCTGCTCTTCCTAGATGGACCCCGCCATACCCACAGGTCCATGTGGTTAACACCTTCACTGTCTCTGTGTTTTTGCTAAACTCTCACTTCTTGTAGATGCCCATCTTGAACCTATTCTCCCCATCACCCCTCCTCCACACATGGTACTCTGTTCCCTAAATGTATA
Source organism: Hystrix cristata (assembly GCA_004026905.1). Taxonomy (NCBI): domain Eukaryota; kingdom Metazoa; phylum Chordata; class Mammalia; order Rodentia; family Hystricidae; genus Hystrix; species Hystrix cristata. Next base: position 13,150 of record PVJO010029534.1, on the reverse strand, counting down.
TTCTTCATTCTGATTACTTTTAAAATAAAAATTAAATGTCATCTTCTAATATTTGCATTTATAATATCTTTTTTCATTTTCAGCTTCTTCTGGTTAAAATATAACATCTATTAAGGGAGGGGTGTGTGTGTGTGTGCGGATGCGTGTGTGTGTGTGTATATGTTTGTGTGTGTTTCACTGTGTCCTAAACCCCTATAACAAAGCCTGGCACATATTAGAGTTTCTAAATGTTTATCAGAAGTGAATGAGGATATGCAAAGAATTTCTACTAGAATATTAAATTTGAAAGTTAGAATTTTCTTCAAATTAACCTGTTCATATTTTATTTTAAATTTTAACAATTTTAAAATTTGTGGTTTACATTTTAAATAACTAATTTTCAAAGAGTACATTTATTTTAAGTGAATATATATCAAATGTAATTTTATTTAAAACTGAAAAAAAAATTCAAATCCCAAGATGATAGAATTTTAAAGCTCAAAATCACAAATCATTGAGCTTTTATGTAGAAAGTTAAATGATATTATACAATTTTTATCATCATGAAATTAAATTCTGCTTCATCACTTTATGATAAATTAGGAGAAAATGGTATTTCGAATTCACTGTTTAAATCTCATTAAGAATATTGTTTTGCCATAAGAAAATTTCAGTCATATTGATATGCGATTCCCATCTCAATCCATGTATAATTTTTATCTACTATATTTTCTTATACAATAATGCTTCCTAAGGTGTATTTTTCAGAAGATCTCTATTTTGTATGTTTTTAATATTATTGGTAACTGAGTTTTTTTTATAATTTACTAAGTTATACAGTATTCTAATGATTACAAACATTTTTAATTCAGAAAATGAAATGCCTCTGAATTCATCAATCTATTCATCCAATGACCTCACATACCAAAAACAAAACAAAACAAAACAAAACTGCAAGTGTAACTTTCACACACTTCGGACATATAGTCAATTTACTTTTCAAACTAATTTTGATGTCTGTGCACTATGTAAATGATGATTATTTAGCAAAATTATAGGTGCTGATAGTGTAAGTTTAAACTGATGTTTCACCTTGTAAAATAGAAACATCTACCAGATAGCTAAGAGAACTTCCATAGAAAATACTTCCACTGAACATCCACTTAATTTGCAAGAGTTCAAAGGATATCCATTCTTAACTGAATGACATAAAAAAGAATTGTAAAAATATCTTGTCAAGCAGCATTGTTGTGCTGTCTAGCTTTTTAATCGTAGCATAATGTTAATGCTACTAATGTTTCTACAAAGACACATAGAGGTCAAGGATGCAGGGAAAGAGAGAAATAGAGAAAGAAAGAGAATGTGTTAATTACATTCTCTGGGAGTTTGGTAAGATGATGTGACCACCTTTAGTAAACTCTTTTAATATTGTGTTTATAGGCATATGACCTGATTTTAAAACAAAACTTTGAATATAATACTTCAAGAGATGGGCTACAGAAGAGGAAGCCAAAGGTACACCAGAAAGGATATGGATTAAGATTTCTGAAAATACAAAGAAGTATCTAAAAAGAAATTGACTATGTATTAAAGATTAGATTTGGTCAATAATGTACATATTTGGCCTTCAAATTGTTTCTTAGTTTAATTATTAAAACTAAATTCTTTAATATTATAATAATAATACATGTAATTAAGAATGAGTCTGTTTATCAGTGATTAGAATTAACATTTGGTGTAGGTATATAATCTGTGTAAGTATATAACTATATATCTAAATCACTTTCTATCTCTCAAAAATGCATAAATATACCACACTCTTGTATGCATGTGGTTGTATACAGACACATTTTAACCTCACGGTGCCCAATGACAAGAATCAGTTGTAAATATGCTGACTTGCATTGTTAAGAGAATCCATTTTTTAAATTAAATGACATAACATTGCTTCTGCTCTTAAAAATCTCTTTACTTATAGGCATTAATTTTAAAATATCACCGTAGACATTTAAATACAGTTGCAGGATTTCTTTTGAGTACTATAACAGTACTCACTATACTATAATATAAATTTTTGTGCATTTTGTATATTTGAATATTGAAAGTAACAAAACTATCATTGTTATAAATACGTGATATGATTTAGATTTAGCTTTTCTGAATGTGTATCTTTCAGTTGTGAAGAAGAGATACCTTATTTTTGCCTTCTTGGATCAAAATTTTTAAGCTCTATAATTTTCTCGCTGCTCACAGAAACAAAGCAAGCCAAACCCATACCACAAGTGTACTCTGAAAGCTACAAATATTTGCTATTCAGAAAACCTCAATGAGGGTTTAGTTATTTAAAACTAAAGTAAGAAAATTACTATTAATAATTGGTTTCAGCTGATGAAATGTTTTTATGCAAATAGGTGAACCCTAAATATGACCTGGAAACAAAAGACTGCTTAACAGTTACTATTAAGCAATACATTAGTAGATCAATTAAACAGAACTTCTTTTTAATGAATGTGCTCTACGTTTGTTGCCATAGAAACCTGAAAAGAGAAAGCTTCAGAGTGCTAAAAGTATGAGAAACACAACAAAATATTTGTAAACATACACCTTGAAATTCGTATGATCAGTGAAGTAATATAAAGGGATAAAAAAATTCCCCAGCACAAGACGAAGGACACAATTCAGAATTCAAGATATTGGCATTATTATTTTTTTTTCATTATGCAGATCAGCCAAGGAGCTGCCAAACATCATCATGGGTCACCCTCACATGCATTAGCTGATGTAAAGAAGCACTCTGCTTTCAGGATTTGAAAGAAATTATATGTGAAATTGTGTACATCCAGGTTTAGTGAAAAATTCATGTTGGCTGTTTTTCAGATTGAAGATGAAGGCAAGACTGGGTTAAAAACAAAAAAAAAAAAAAACATTTAAATTCTTTATACCCATAATATTTTCACCCAAAGATATAATCTGTATAAGCCTTTTTTCTGCTTTATTTTTCTCATCTAGTTATCTTGTTTAAAACCTCTTTTGCCCCTTTCTTTTGGTGCTTGCATTAATAATATTTGATTTGGCTTAAACAATTCCTAACAAACTGAGATGTCTGGAGCTCTATAGACAAATACTGTTATTAATGCAAGTACAATTACTGAATTGAACAAGAAAAATAATTCAGGCCACTTTAGGTTTCTGACTTCCAATGATAATTACTCCAATTTAGGTTATACTTTAAAGAGAAACAAAGCAGCTAAATAGCAATTCTATCCATCAAAGAATTAATTTCTTTCCTATTCACTATTATGACACAGTATTGGATTCTCTTAGAATCTAATAAATCAAAAACTCTACAACCATTTTATACTGAATTTCATTCATAATTATTTAGATAGCAATAGGGACAAAGACAACATTCCAGTGTCAGTGAAAGGAAAGATAGGATAAAGAGCTTGGCATTGTCCAAGGACGTAAGGTTTGTGTCCCATTCTCAGTACCCTGCAGTCTGACGGAGTGTGATTCACCCTGCACAGTGGCGTCTGGCTGCTTTCTGATTGGTGAGGAATTAAAAAACATTCGTTCATTCAACCTGAGCTAATTACTAGAGTATTGCTGAGTACTATTGAGATCTTTCCAATTACATAAAGGTGGCCTGCATGTTTGCTGCTTCAGAGAAAAGTGACTAGAGATGTACATTACAATAAGGCAAAATAGTATTTCTGTAGACACCTATCTTGAGACTTACAGAGGGAATTGTAAGTACCAGGTAGACTTACCAAGATGTCCATATTTTCTGCCTGGCCTCATATTTATTCAGATTCCGGTTTCTGAACATTTGATTGGAGACTGATTGTAGTTCATAATCATTATATATTACCTGGTTATCCAGGCATTAACAACTAAGAATTCAAAGGTCTGAGGGAAACATACTGTGACAAACTTCACATTCATCACATTGTATTGATCAAAAATCACCGCAGATTATTGCATTATTCTTTTACTTTGGGAAAAATAGTTTTATGAAAATTATAATATGAAAACAGTCATCTACCACATAACCAAGATAAATCTTAAATATTTGTTAGATTCAGTTTAAGTTTTTTTTCCCCTTGTGAGAAAGACACAAACCATGACACAACAGTTATCTTTTATCTTTCTGTGGCTTAAACATTCCTTCTGTCTGAAGAGTCAGCCATGGGGGTCAGCCTGGGGATGCCTCATATAATTCAGCTTTGCTAAATATTGTCAAATTAACTTTAAAATTTTGTACTTAATTTCGTCTCTGAAACCAGTGAATGAAAACATACTCTCTTTCACATGTTCTGCATTATTATCAGTTTTTATTATTTTTAGATTGTTAGTTTTTTGTGTGTTCTTAGAAAACAGCATGAATTATCATTTGATGTGAATGCTGGTCAGATAGGCTATTTTTTTCCCTATTTTTGGTTTAGGTCTTCTATTTATCTGTGTTATTTTACTTTTACCATGTTCCTATTTACTAGGTTGTCTGTAGTATTTTTTACTTTTATCTGTAAGAGTTCTTCATTTATTCAAGAAACTATTATTTATACATTATTTGTGAAATATGTCTTAATATACTTGATTTTAAACTTTACTTTTATAACACCAGCCTAGACAAATTCTATTTTCTGTGGTATTGTGTTATTTCTTTAAAAAATCTACCCAACTGCAATAATAAAACATTCTCCTACACTTCTGCCTGAGAGTTTGAAGTTTGTTTTTTAAAATCTTTAAATACTTAGGATTAATTTGTATGAGTGATGACAATTAGAGATCTAATTTTTATACCATATAGATACGTACTTCTCCTGACACTATATCTCAAGAAGATCATTTTGAAATCATTTTTTATTTTTCCCACCAAAAAAGCATCACTTTTTTTGCACTACATTTCCAGATGCAATTGGGTTGGTTTCTTTGTTCTGTGCCATTAAATCGTGTTTTTATTCCCATAGTAATATCACAATATTGCAAGTGTTGTATTTTTATTATAGTTTTACTATAAAGTGGGTTCAACTTTCTTTGCCAGTATTTTAAAAAAATTATTATATTTGTGATACATACTAAATACATTCATCGTGGGGACTTGACCCGTATGAATACAGTATCTCAATCCTTTCTACTCCCTTCACCTTCACACTCTCTGATCCCTCCTCATCCCGAGAGCCCTTTCCCATCTCCATGAAGCCTTTCTTCCTTGTTTCCTTTCTCCTTGAACAGTGGCTGTACCATCAGTTTGTCAATTTCCAGAGAAAAGTTGTTTCGACACTATGAGGGGAACTGCATTACAACTATGGATAAATATAAGAACATTTTATTTTTTTTCATTTTACTGGAGTAAAATATACCTAACATAGAATTTACCATATTAACCATTTCAAGTGTGTAGTTCAGTACATCTGGAATGTTGTACAATCTTCACCACAATCATTATAACTTCATCTTGTGAAACAAATTCTATGTCTATGAAACCATGACTACTCTCTCATTCCTTTCTTCTCCTGATAACTGCCTCTCTATTTTTCTGTCTATGACTTTGACTAATATAATCATTTTATTTAAATGGAATTATAATGTTTCTCGTTTTGTGGCTGACTTACTTTCCTTAGCATAATGTAGTCAAAACTCATCTATGTTGTATTATATAGCGTATGTCAGAATTCTTTCCTTTTAGAGGCTATTATTCCATTAATATGCATATGGTTTTAGTTACCCATTCTGTTGGTGGGTAGATGGACACTTGGGTTGCTTCCATGTTTTAGATGCTATGGATAATATTATCAATATGGCTGTACAAGTATTTCCTAGCAATTCTGCTTTCAAGTCTTTTAGGTATATAACAAATATTAGAATTGCTGGATCACATGGAAATTCTAAGATTTTTAGATATGCTGTACTGTTTTCCACAGTAGTTGTACCATTCCCAGCAACAGTGTGCAAGCATTCCAATTTCCTTACATTTTAATATACACTTATCACTTTTGGGGTTTTAAAATAGTAGTCACACTAATGGGTATAAGTTGCTATCACAAATCAGTTAATTTTAGTTGCATGGGTTATTTCTAGGCTTTCTCTTCTATTTCATTGTTTTATGTGTCTGTTTTTATGCCAGTATCATATTATGTTGATAGCAGCAGCTTTGTATTCTGTTTTGAAGTCCTGATTAATCTCTTTGCTAAAGACTGCTTTGGGTATTCTGTGTTTTTGTGGTTTCATACGAACTTAAGGATTATTTTAATTCCATGGAGAATGTTATGGGTATTTTTGTAGAGATTGAATTGAATCTATAGATAGTTTTAGGTAGTACAGATATTATACACATATTATTAACAATATTGATTCTTCTAATCCATGAATATGGAATGTCTCATTGTAGTTTGGCTTCCATTTTCCTAATGATTTGTGATGTAAAACACCTTCCTCTGCATTTTAGGGCATTTATATACTTTCTTTGAAGAAATACCTATTTAAATCCCTTGATGATTCTGAAATCATGTAATTTTTCTTTGTTGTTGTTGAGTTTGGGTATTTTCTTCTTGCTCCAAATACTAACTTCTTATCAAGAATGTGATTTAAAACTGTTTTATGGGTTGCCTCATTACTCTTTTTATGTTCAGATTTTTCAGAATTTTTATGAAGTTCATTTTACCTATTTTTTAACCTGTATCTTGGTGTCATATCCAAGCAATCATCGTCAAATCTGATATCATAAAAGTTTTGCCTTATTATTCTTCTAAGAATTTTATAATTTTAGGTCTGACATTTACATCACTGATCCATTTTGAGTATGGTGTTAGATGAGGGTCAACCTTCTTTCTGTTTTTATTTTTATTAGCACATGTTTGTAATACATAACAATTACATATCATGTAAGTAGTTGGTATGTGATCTTGGTCCACTTCACATTTACAAAAGATCTATCTCTGTTATCTATGTACATTTTATTTTGCTTTTTAATTCATTTACGCTTTGGGTTTCTCATGTAAGAGAAACCATGCAATATTTAGGCTTATGTGTCTGATTTATTTCACTTTAACATTATGGTCTCAAGGTGCATTCATTTTCCTACAAATGACTAAAATTTGTCCTTCTCTGTGGCAGAGTAGTACACCATTGTGTATGTATACCACATTTTCTTTATCCATTCATCTGTTGATGGACATATAGGCCACTTTGAAGAGATTTAGCTATTACAAGTTGTAACGCTATGAAGATGGGCATGCATATATCACTGTACTACAATGTCTTTAACTCTTTCAGAAAGATACCTAAAAGGGGAAAAGATGGATCAAATGGAATTCTTATTTTTAGTATTTTTGAGAAGTCGCCATCCGATTTCTACAGTGGTTGTACTCATTTACATTCCCACCAACAATGTAGAAGTGTTCCCTTTTCCTCCAGCCTCACCATTTGTTTTTGTTTGATTTCTTGATAATAGCCACCCTTTCCTGAAGAAGATGAAATCTCTGTTGTTTTAAGTTGCTTTTCTCTAATGGTCAGAGATGTATTTTATGTATTTATTGGTCATTTGTACCTTTGTAAAGTGTCTGTTCATTTTAGTTGCCCATTTATTGAACAGCTTTTTTATTTTACAGGGGCCAAAGTTTTTGAGTTCTTTATAAATTCTAGATATTGTCATGTACCAAGGAGTTACTGGCAAATATATTTTCCCATTCTGTAATTTGCCACTTCCATCTATTGATGGTTTCCTTTGCTGTGTAGAATCCTTTTAATTTAATATAATCTCATTTGCTGTTTCTTGATGTTATTTCTTGTACAACTGGGATTCTGTTCTAAAAGTCTTTAAATGTGCCTATGTCTTCAAGAGTTTTACCTGTTTCGTCTTCCAGCAAATTAAGTGCTTCTGTTTTAATATTTAGGTCTATGATCCATATTGACTTTACTTTAGTACATGTGTGAGAGATAAACATCTAGACTCAAACTTCTACATGTGTGTGAGCAATTTTCTCAGCACCATTTATTAAAGAGACTATACTTCTTTCAGTATTTTGATATTTTGTGGGGGGTTGGTTGTGCTATTTTCAAAGATCCGAGGATTGAATGTATCTGAGGTTTTGTTTTTCCTTCATCCTTTATTCTGTTCCATTATTCCATGTGCCTCTTTACAATGTCTATATTTTCGAGTTCTTCAATGTCTCAATTCTTTCATATTTTGCACTGTGAATGTATACGTGCTGTTTTACGGTTGTACTCCAAATTATCATCATCTAGTTAAACAGTGCTCCTTTCAGCTGTGTTCATTCTAGAATTTATTTCATCTGTCGAGCATTTTAACATAAATATGTTCATATTTTTATATGAATGAGTTTTAAATGTGTTCACATAATTATATTAGTAGATTTAAATCATGTTTTCTTAGATGTCATATTCTTCCACTTTTTGATTTCTTGTTAAATTTTTGTAACTTAATCCATTTTTTTAAAGAGTTGCATTTGTGTGTGTGTGTATGTGTGTGTGCGTGTGTGTGTGTGTGTTCGCACTGGGGATCGAGCTCAGGGACTGGCAGTTTCTAGGCAAGTGCTCTACCACTTGAGCTAAATCCCCAACACCACTAAATCCATTCTTGATCAAAGTTTTGCTAGGTTTCATTTCATAAGCTCCTGTTCTATTTCATTGCTTCTCATACATCTTTGAAAATCTAAAATCTGTTCTGAACAATGTCATTGTTTACGATTGCTCTATTGCTTCCTTTTCATGGAATTAAATTATTCCAGTTGGTGCATCATTGGCTTACATATATTCTTTTTCTTGTAGCCTTCAAGACTGAATTAACAAGTGCTTGTTTTGTTTTGGTTGGCAACTTTTCTTTCTCTTTTCTGAACTTGTCTTTCTGGAAATTTCTTGTCAAATGATTTGGTTCATCTTTGGAATAAGAAATACCATGCTGAATTGTTTTCACATTTCGAGTCTTTCTGTTTTCCTTCCTTCTTTCTTCTTCTGTTCTAAATGGTTCAGATAAATAGGTCAGATACACAGAGAATTCTTATCTTTAGTCAACTGGGCCAAGTAACTTGGTGTGATTGTAGAAGAAGTATCTCCTCATATTTATGGATTCTAGAAATTACGGTAGCACATCTCTCAGGGGTAGCTGGTGAGATTAGTCATTTTTGAAATTGTTCTTATCATAGATTCATTGTTTAAAAGTAATGAAAAAAATCAACGCAGAAGGTCATAACATACCAAAAATTGTACTGAAGTCCTATTTTGAGGTGAATGTGGATATAGTTCCTTTCCAGAACCAGTGTTTTTTTATTTGCTCCTGCTCCCTAAATATAACTGACACTTTATTTATAGAGAAACCTCATTTTATTTCATGATTAACTACTCTCGTCACAAGTACTGGAATATACTATTTTCTCAGTGGGAGATAAATATAACACTTGAGGGTGCTTGGGTGTTTCCTCCTTTGTAGTCAGGGTTTAGAACAAGAGGTTGAGAGACTCCTGATACTGTATTACTCAAAAGACTCTATTCTGTGTTTTATATACAGGTACCACAGTATAAGCAAGAGTCTCTGACCATGTAGTTTTCTCATTAAAAGCATCTTACATGCTTGATGCTTATAATGAAAAACTATTCTGTCTTTAAAGCTTTGAACATTAAATCCTGAAGATCAAGAAATATGTGGACCAAATTGTAAGTACTAAGGTTCATGTATGAGAAAATAAATATAATATTGCTATCCAAGAATAATCTAAATTTAAACTGTGTAGTTATAACTGGAACAACTTCAAGAAGAAACAAAAACATCAGCAAATATAGATAGGTCATTTAAAAATTTTTACATATAAAATTGTAAACTTGTAACTTCTACTTACAGGTGCAACTAGACAGGAAACATAAATTAACTATGTGAAATATGCATATATGTTACATTTCAGGTGTTATGAATGGTGATTTGTTCTACATGCACACTTCGGGATCATCATATTTTGCAATTTTCTGAGGTTCTTTTCCTTTCACATGTAGCTATTGTATGCATAGGAAATACAAAATTATTTTAGCAGCAATCTAAAAAAATACTAGTTAGCACTGAGATTATATAATGCTATGAAAAATTAAGAGATCCATATGTGGGACAACTGTTAATTTTGCTAAATACACAGGAATTTAAGTATTCAAGTGAATCCACTTTGAATAATTATATATATTATATATGTGTCTAAACAGCAATCTGTATTAACACTGCCAGTAAGCAATGGAGTTTTATGAAGTTTCAAGTAAACAAGATATTCTTGTGGCAAGTTCATTCAATAGATACTTATTTAGTTCCAGTCATATTGTGCTTTTTATATCATTTTATTTTTATCCCTTTGGGGTTGCTGGATGTTGTTCTCAAAGCCCACATGGCATTGATGTTAAGTATTCTGAGTAGTAGTGATTTTTCTTTTGTGTATTTATTTGATGGCTTACACATTTTGAGTTAACTTGGTGTTACACCTAAGGGAACAATATACTCTCTTAGCATTCTCCTCTTGCCCAGAGTTACTTGTAGACTATCTTCTAACTGTGTAGGCAATTTATATTGCTTTAAAACTCATGTTCCTTTGGGAAACTAACAATAACACTACTCTTTCTAACAATCAAATTCTTATTAGATATATGATCTTGGAGAAGTTAACATTTCTAAGCTTCACTGTATTTATCACAAATGGCTGTTGTTTCCCAAACAATGAGTCCTGTTTTCTGAATCCAAAACTAAAATGAATATTATTAATACATTTTAACTTTTATGTGTAGATATTCACATGCCAGTTTGTCCCTATAAACTATTTACATTTATGTTTCTTGAAAAAGTACATTTAGAGTTTTAGAGAACAGACTCAGAAATAAATGTGTGTTCTAAAATATTTAATAAAAGGTTTTTGTCATAAAAGAAACCGTTTATGATAAAATGTCAGCATCTTTTGAAGTATACTTTGATAAAAGTTAAGGAACTTACATTATTTATCCAAAACTCATTACTTTAGCACTAAGGTTCTATGTGCACAGCAAGAAAGTCAATTAGCTCCACAAAGAAACCACTACCTGTCCTTATTAAAGAACAAATAGCCTTTGCAAAAGAAAAATATTAGCTATAGTGTTCCTCCATTTACCATGAATAGAAAACCATGGAGGTAAAATGAAGTAGTGAGAAAGGCAAGTCCTCAGGAAAAATAATAACCTCACTGTATGAAAAAATTAATTAAAGTTCTGTTTTTTATTCTAACAGCTGATTCCATTGTTCTCTTATTGTTCATGCTTTTACTATAACACCTTCCGGGTTCTCTGGATTCTTAAATTTCAATTTGATCCAAGGATAGGGTAATCATTTCAAGTTTTCAAAAGACATCTTTATCATTAACATTTTTTTCGGCCTTTCAAAAATGTCATACATGTATGAAAGAATTTATAATGAGCCCAAAGTTATGAGATTTATGCTGCTTATCCTTTAAGTTATAGATTTTAAATGACTCACTTTAATTGTCCAGATGTGGCGTTATGAACATTTACAGTCAAAGCAGAAGAACAGTGTTTCCTGAGAATGCAGCCACGGATATGTTTTCCTTCTCAAGAAAAAAACACAGACAGCTACAGAACATGGAAAACAAATCTTGCCATGGTTACAGTTATGATGTGGTTAGATAATTTTGTGTTTTTTTCTTACATGGGAAAGGTCCCACTGAAATGGAGGGCTTTTTGGTTATATACCTGTTTGTTCAGATATCATGAAGGTTAATCTTTGTTTACCTGATTGGCTTGAGCAATGCCCAAGTGATTAGTAAAGCATACTTCTAAGAGTGGCTGGATGGATCATAGAGGACAATGTAGGAGGACATATCTGGTATCTGACTCTTTCCTTGCTGGCTCTTCTTTCTCTCTTACTTTGCTTTCTTGCTGCCATGAATTGGGATTTCCTCTCCCATAGCCTTCTGCCAAGATATTTCTGCTTTGGCACCAGCAGACCATGGACTAAAACCTCTGAACTATGAGCAAAAATATTTTTTTTTCTTTAAATTGTTATGCCTGGGTATTTTGTCTCAGCAACAGAAATGTGGCTAACACAGATATCCACAAGGAATAGGAAGACATATCATATAGTTGGATAAATATAAAAGCTTTCATCTTCTTTTTCAATCCTTCATGGAGACCAAATTTGTAATACTGGAATATGTGAGGAAGAGTCTAGAATTTCCTCATGTTCTAGCATTTTCTATCCCCTAGGTCACTGGTGGCAAATGCGTGGCACGTCTGCCAAAGCCGGAAGTTGGTTACTGTTGAAAGCTCTAAAAGGGTCGCCATCACTTCCCCGGGGTAGTACAATTCACGAAGCATTTTGATTTGCTTCTCCTCCTTGGAACACATGGTAGCAACAGGACTGAGTACCATATGGAAAATAATTCTGCATCTTCAGTTAAACAAGAAAATGTCCATAACATCAAATATCAAACCGGGAAAGGAGTGTGCCTAAACAACGTAGTTTAAATTTGAACAAGTGAAAACACATGTCCCAAAATGGATATTATTAACAGTAGAGCCACTTGCTCTGAAAAGCTTATCCAGTGATATGGTCCTTAAAATAATAAGGTGTATGGCTGGGCAAAGAGGACTACTGGAGAAGGTGTGAATATCCATTTACAGATCCAGCTGCATATTTCAGAAGAGAAGGCGAGTGGAGCTGTAGAATGAACTACTTCGTCTTGTCATTTGTAGTCTATAGGTCCACATGGCACTAATGTAGATGATTAGACATGCAATAAAATAAGGGAGAAAAAGATGAAAGCAACCTGTGATCCATGGATTAGATGTGAGATACAGTGACCACCATCTTGGTGTAGCGGATTTCAAAGGCAGCAACTTCCATGTCAAACAATCATGACTCCTTTATTTTCTAGTGAAGAGTTCAGCATGTGTCAATTCAAATTTGTGTTCTTTACCAACCTTCCTTCAGTATATTTTTCTGCAAGGCTTAGACTTCTTTTTCTTCTTTACTTCTTAATTGTCCCCTAAATGTTGTTACTTTTATCTGCCATTATGTCCATTCTCTTGTCTCTTCCTTTTCTTTCTGATAGCACTTCATTGTTTCTTCATCTATATCTGTAAATTTCTTGTCTCTATTATCTCCTCTACTTAATCCATCCCACACAGTGACACT
>PVJO010029533.1:0-16688 GCA_004026905.1 Hystrix cristata | reverse complement strand
ATTTTAAATAAGCTGTTAACTATTATGCATACTAAAGTTTAAAAATCATGGACTGTATCAGAGGGCCCTAAAAGCTGAAATATGTCTGGACAGGCTTACCAGACTTTAAGTGAATTAGTTCTCTGAGGAAAAAGCAGCTGAGCTAATAATTTGGGGGAGGAGAAGGAGAAAGGAAGTGAAAAGCAAAGGCACACAAACTTTCTGGGTTGGGTCTATCCGAATGCGGTTTTATATTAATATGGGGGAAGCAAGAAGAAGGATAGAAAAATTGATGACTTGGCTTGCAAGTGGGTTCCAGCAGCGCTCACAGCACAGAAGCTTGTGTAGTTGGGGCAGATCAGCAAGTGTTTCTGGTGACAAAGTAATGTTTTAGGGAGAGTATCTATCGTTGTTATCCCTGACAAGTTAGGGTAATCTCCAGTGTTGCTTAGAGTCCCTTAATAACCACTGTAGTTTTGTTATTGTTAGAAGACTCCTGGAAACTACTGTCCTTGCGGGCTTTACCAATTTAGAGGTGATTGATTCAAGATATGTCAGTAGCTACAGAGAGCACCACATCCTTACCTTTCTCCTAAGTGGATGGCCTCTAGATAATATTGTTTAGATCTGATGAACGTGTGGGTTGTTATGTTTTGCATCTAAAATGTTCCTCCAATGCCTCAATTGTTTGGAGGTTGCTAGGATCGTGGTGTACTTACTCTTCAGTGGATTCATCCATCGATGGATTAGGTAGCTGAATGTGCTACTAGTTGGGGGTCTCAGTTGGAGGTGGGTCACTGGGGGTGTGACCTGGAAGGGCATATTCTTATCCTTAGCACCGCACTTCTCTCCAAGTGGGTTGAGCACCTTTTCCTCTGCCATGCACCTCTGCCTTGGAGCCAGCCAAGGACTGAAAACATCAACCAAAATAAACCTGGCCTCCTTTAAACTATGGGTGTTGGGTATTGTGTTCAGTGATGGGAAAGTGATGAAGACACCAGTGATTAGTAGGAGAGTTTTAAAGTATTCTGAGAGCTTATATTTTCAGAATTCTGTGTCCTCAAGGGAACGCTCCTGTCTGGAATTGAAGAGATGAGCATAAATACATGGCATCAATTATCTGTGAGACTCCTAACATATGATTTGGCTAAGAACTGGAATATAAGGATTTGACCTAATACCTCACAAGGTAGAGATTGTAAGATAAGTTGAAAACTAACCCCGATCTCTGGCTTGAGATAAGGCTGTAATAAGTGAAACTTTTGTTGATATTGTGATTATTAGAATAGGCGAGTTAGACTGCTAAGAATTTGTGAGTGTTTGTAAGATGGCTTAAGAAGAGGGGGCTCTGATTCTCTTGACTAGTTCTTCTGACAGAAATATTCCTACACAGGAGAAGAGATTTTACTTTTAGCTCCCACAGTTCTGTGAACATATTCCGTAAGAATATCCAATGATCTTTCTTCTGATTCTACCTGCATAAAATAACCATTGAATTTTAACTTGGCTTCTTGAATGTATTTAACATTCTGAGCAATGTCTGGTCTGCTCCCCATAATTTTCCCATTGTAAATTAAAACACTGCCACTTGGGTTAAGAGTAGTGCTCTTGTGAGTCTGGTATCTGGTGAGCGTGATTGATCTAGAGACTCATCGCCTCTGCGTGGCCTGATAAAATTGAGTTCATGGTCTTCCTCTCTGGAGCCGGTGTGGGTGTGCTGTAGCCTCTGTTACTCTGTGACTTGCAGAGGTGGGAGATCCATGGGGAGAATTCTGGAAACCCTGGAAGCTGAAAATTAACTCTGCCATCTCCATAAGAATGAGCTCACACTCGTGTCCCCGGAGGGTGAGATATCTCAGGGAGGAGCGTCAAGGTGCCCTAGTTTACAGCCAGCTCACCTTCTGAACCTGCCGTGTTGTCAACTTTCAGATGCTTACAGATATCTAGGAAGTATGCTGAACACCCTGGAAGCTAGAAAACAGAACTGTTGACATTCAGGGATGTGATCATTGGTTTCTCTTTAGAGGAGAAGGAATTCTTGGACTCTACTTAACAGAATTTGTATAGTGATGCGATGTGAGAGAACTACAAAAACCTGGTCTTGGGCTGGGGATTTAGTTCAGTGGTTAGAGTGCTTGCCTAGCATGCACAAGGCCCTGAGCTTGATCCCCAGCACCAAAAAACCCAAAAAAATGGTCTTCCTGAGTCCAGCTGTCTCTAAACCATACCCAGTCACCTTTCTGGAGCAAAGCAAAGAGCCTCGAGTTGTGAAGAGCCAAGACCATACACACAGCTATGTCTTTTCATCGTGTATAAGGATTTTCATCAGAGCAGAGCATAAAACATTCATTCCAAAAATCAGATGACAAGTCAAAGCTATGGAAATTGTAGCTTTAGCAATTATACTTAAGCAAAGACTGGGGAATCATTGCTGAAGAATTTGTTGACCTTCACAGCTGGGGCCACTCTGCTGGACCCTGCTCAGTGGAAATTTCGGTAGGGACGTGGTATTAGAGACTATGGAAACCTGGCCTCTCTGGATGAGGATCACTTCCTTCCAGAATTCCTAATCATCTCCAAAGTGTTTCTTTTTTTTCTTTTTTTCTTTTTTGTTCTTATTAGGTAGTTTTTTCCTAGAAATTTTTCTTTGTGTGAATAAGTTTCGCATTCCTGCTTTAAAAAATTGAGGTTTTATGTGAAGGAAAATATTCATGATGTTTTATTTTGACATTATTTGCATTCTTCACTCTGGTTTGGTGATAATTCTGGAAATTTTGTGGCAAAAAAATCCAGTTTATTTCCTTTATTTTTTTATTTGGTAGTATTTGGACTTGTAGTTTAGATTCAGTAAATTTAAAATGCTCCCTAAACATTCTAAAAGTGATCTCAGGAAACAACATTTTGATATACAATTTTCTAGAATTTTCTGTAATGGTCTCTTTCCTCCTTAGCACAGTAGAAACTGCAAAATCATCCGCAAGATTCATGTGACTTTTTCTAGCTAAAGAAGTCTTGCCGTCTCTAAGCTGAACTGGGACATTTTTGGGAGCAAACAAAACCCTGTAATGTAAATGGAGAGGAGACAGCAGCTGTACCTCTAGGTGAGGGTAACAAATAAACAAATGGCACACAGTAGTGTTCAAAAGGCAGTGAGGGGTCAGACATTAGGGTGTAAGGAAAGCCCTTCACCAATGAGCATGACCCTGAGAGATGCGGGTTTACTGTTTTTTGTTATCGTAGAGGAGCACTGTGCAGTGTTTTCAGATTGTCCAAGGTGCTTCGTCCAGGTCAATGAACTTGGAACAAACTTGCATTAGGAGCTAAGATCGTCTCTGTGGTCTGTGACAGCATAAACTGACTACTTTTGCAGTAATTTATGGGGACGAGGAAAATTTGCATATTTCTGTCATTATTAAGTTAAGCCATTATTTTGGGGGTGCTGGCGATCGAACTCAGGGCCTCGTGCTTGCTCGGCAAGTGCTGTGCCACTGAGCTAAATCCCCAGCCCAGAGTTAAGCAGTTTCTAAGTTACATTTTTGCAGCGGTGGGTGTAAAACAGCCATGGACAACATGGTGGGACAATAGCGTGGGATGACAAAATGAACCCATTTTTGTAATAAAAAATAAAATCAAGTTTATTGACTTGGAAAGCACAAGATATATTCCTTCCATTCTCACCAGAACATAGAGGTCTTGTGCAGAAGACACCTATCAGGTTGAGAAGGCCAGTATATCTGTTACTTATTTCTGTACAACAGATTACTTCAAAACTTTGTCACTTTAACCCATAGTCATTTATTGTTAACTTACTGTGGGTCAGAAACTCAGAGGCAGTGCACTTGGGTGATTCTAGCTGGGGGTCTCACATGAGGCTGCAGTGAAAATGCAAGCCAAGACTGCTGCCATCTGCTAGACGGGGGGCAGGGGGGCGGGCAGGATTTGCTTCCCAAGTAGTTTGTGCTACCGAGCTTGTCTTAGGTAATGGTGGTGGGCCTTAGTTTCTTCTCACTTGGGCGTCTCAATAGGCTGTTTGATGTCCTCATGACACGGAGACTGGCATCATTTTGTAGGCAGCAATGCAAGATGTAACAAGGCAGAAATGGCAGTGTCTTTTATTTCTGCAGTGTTCTGACAGACCCCAAAATAGTGCTCTACCAGTTCCCTAGGAAACCCTGAATCCAGTCCGGTTAACACCTGAAACTAACCATCAATTTTACTATTTTTTTCCTATGTGGGATTTTTTTTCTGGCTCTTGAGCTGTGGAGACCAGATGAACAGATTTATAAGGAGAGCTATAATTTATCTTTTTAGTTAAAAACACTTTGTAATGATATAATGCGTTTAGATTCGGTCTACAAGTGCCTGGTGGTATGTCTCTGCGCCATCCATTTTTACTTTTATTCTCCCTTTGATTAGCCATGAGAAGACATGGAAATCAAAAGGAATATTTTCAGGACTCCATGCAGTATAATTTTTAAATCTGTAAATATAGTTTCTGTTTATGCATGTCTTCTCAAGTTGTTCACATAAGAATATTTATGTGGTGTTATTCCTACACGCACAGGAATGTATTATGGAAATTACAATCACTGAAGAGCTGTTTTTCTGACAGTAGCATCTCTGCTCTATCATTCTTAGAGATACTCTTGACAGTGGTATTTGTGTCTATGTCTGGAAATATCTATAAAGTACATCCAAGTCCCTGAAAATCTCAAAGGGAGAGTTGCTCTCATAAAAAATCTTTGGCACAAATACATCAAATTACTAGCTGTGACAGCAGTTCCAGAATTCTACGGGGGAAGAGCAAGGAAGGTGTGTGTGTGTGTGTGTGTGTGTGTGTGTGTGTGAGAATTCTGTTTCCAGAAGATAAAAAGGAAGATCTTTATCCTAATTATATTTTCTGGTTTTTGAAACACATTTATTCCTGAAGATGTTGTAAAAAGATAACTTTCTCATTGACCATTAACAGGTAGCAAAAGAATGATGTTCCTATAGTTGGGCGTGGTGGCACCACTCGTAATCCCAGCACTTGGGAGGCTGAGGCAGGAGGATCACTGTGAGTTTGAGGCCAGCCTGGGCTACATAGTAAATTCAAGGCCAGCCTGAACTACATAGGAAGATCCTGTCTCAAACAAAACAAAACAAAACAAAAATGAAAAAAAAAGAAGAATGCTGTTTCTTTAACTGTTAGTGTACATGATTGCTGACTTGAGTTTTGCAGATGTACCTAGGAATGGCGGGAGGCAAGACCTTAGAAGCTATTGCCATGAATCCAGAAAAATGTCTGCTGAGGTCAGAGACAGGCCTGGAGGCCTGTGTGCAACATGGTGCACTGGGAGGGCCTGGGCATTTAGCTCAGGGGTAGAGTGCTCCCTAGCAAGCACAAGGCCCTGAGCTCCACCCTCCCAAAGAAAGAAGGAATGGGAAATAGTCATTAGAAAAATTGGGATTGCAATCACATTAGCACAATTCCTTGCATCATCTTGTGAGTAACTAGTACATAGTGTAAAATCTAAATGAATACTTTTATGTGACTCATTATATGAAACAGAAATTTGTGAGATTTAGAAGAAAAAGGGTTTGAGAGAGAAATGAAAGTCTTACTGACAACTGGGCATAATGAACTTGTATCTAAATTGATGGTATCAAGTCCATGGACCTAATGAACTGAGAAACTAGAACACAGATTAGTGATAGAATTATTTTCCTAAAACAGCCTTCTTAACTTTTTAGCCACTTTGTGGTATATGTAGTAGGTCTTTACTTCAAACAATTCTACCTAGGCGGGAGGTGAAGTAACAAACTCAATCCCAAGCTTGTAGTTTTCTTTGGGCCTTTCTCTACCTGCAATTTGGATACAACACTGGATGGTAGGGGAGCAGAATGTTTGGAGTCAGACTTAGTTTGAATCTCATGTCTTGCTGGTTCCATAATCTTGAGAAGCTACTTAATTCCACTGAGTCTCTTTTTTTCGTATGGAGCTGAGAGTATAGTTCATTTTGGGGGCTGGCTACATAATTTGTAGGGTCCAGGGCAAAATGAAAATAATAGGTTCTGTGATCAAAAAGCAAGAAAAGAGCTAGGGGTGAAGCTCAGTGGTAAAGCATTTATCTAGCGTGTGTGAGGCCCTGAGTTCAATCCCCAGTAGCACCAAAAAGAAAAAACAGGCAGGTTAATAAATTATTTTCTTCTAAAGGCACCTTATTACTTTTAAAGCATAAAGATTTAATTGTAAGTTCACACAAATTAGTGATTTAAATATTAGCATAAAATTTACCATTTATCTTTATATTATATAATGTCAACATGTATTTACAACATATGTAGTGTGATGGAAAAATACAGTGAATGTTTAAATTTAAAAAAATTACTGCAGTAAAGGACACATTACCACTGATCCTCTTCAAAATATTCCCCTTCACTGAACGCAATTATCCCATCATTCTTGCCACTTTCTGAAGCAATTCTGAGAGTCTTCTTTTCTGAGTGTCTTTAGTTGTATTGTTGTGGCTTCCTAGATGTCCTGAATCAATTCAAAACATTTGCTTTTTATGGTCATTTTGATTTTGAGGAAGAGCTAGAAGGAGCACAGTGCCAGGTCCATTGAATAAAGTGGATGAGGGCATGTGGTAATGTCTTTATAAGCCTGCCTCTCTATTAGATGGCACTTGGCAGCAACCTTCACTCTACTTTTGATCACGTATTGTAAGGACACAAGAGGACTCCAGAATTGCCTTCAGAAAGTGGCAAGAATGATGGGTTGAGTATGTTCAAGATGAGGGGGAGTATTTTCAGGGAAATTAATGGCAATGCATCTTTTACTATAATCATTTTTTAAAAAACAGAAGCATTTACTGTATACTTTGATCACACATGATGTAATCATGAATGGAAATAGGCATTTAACTCCTGTGGAGTCAGTGGCATTTAATGTTTTATGCATACATTACATTATGCATTTCATTCTTAACAGATTGACAGGAAAAAATTGCATGAAACCAATGTTTTATTTTACTTCTTTTTTAAAAATTTTTTTGCCAAGAGCATGTATTGGTACATTGTATACATAATGGTCACATTCATCATGGTTATTTTGTACCTGTACATGATGTATCTTGGTTCCCCCCCTTCCCCTCCTTCCCCCCCTCCCTTCTGTCCCCCCTTCTCTATTTACAGCAGGTTTATTTATATTTTCCCATTTTTTCCTTTCCTCTTTCTTTCCTTTTTCCCTTCTTTCTTTTCCTCCTTCCCCCTTTCTAGTTCTCCTCTCTTTTGAATATAACCTTCCTTTTATATAATATCTATTACACCTCTTTGTCCTTATTTACCCTTATGGTTACTCATCCCAGAGAAACAATTCGATGTGTACTCATGAGTGTCTGATTTATCTCACTTAAGAGTATGTTCTCAAGGTACATCCATTTACCTACAAATGTCTGTAGCTTATCCTTTTTTATGGCAGAGTAGTACTCCATTGTGTAGAAAAACCACATCTTCTTTAGCCATTCACTAGTTGTTGGGCATTTAGGTTGTTTCCAAGACTTAGTTATTACAAATTGTGTTGCTATAAACATGGATGTGCATATATCACTGTGGTATGATGATTTCAATTTATTTTACTTCTTTATGTGCATATTCATCCCAAATTCTCAACTTTGGCTAACTGATGACCATAGGAGGATTGACATGAAAAGGAACTGTGAATTGTCTTATCTTTCCCTTTTTCCAAAGTCATATTTGGCACTAGTGGTACTGGAAGTAACATGACATAGTTCCTTGGATATGTGTGTTTCCTGGAACATACTTACCTTCTTTTTGTGCTCCAAGCAAGTCCTGGCTTACAGAGAAAACATGAGCTCCAATCTGCCAGTGATGTCACTTAGTCGTTAGCTGTGTTATATTTAACATGAGCGTAAATTTATGGTAGACTCACTGTGTGTTAGATTTTATTGAGACTGAAAGTGAAAGATGCTGTTCTACAAGCCATGAAGCTTATATGCTAGTAGGGTAAGTTTCAGCCAACACATGCACGTATCTGTTCATATGCATGCTCCATTGTCCCACTGTAATTCACTTACAAACCATACACTCAGAAGATAAAATAATTAAGTATTTCAAAATTCTTAACCATAGAGCTTTCAGCCAAGTTCAGGGCCTTCTGAGAGCAGGACTCCAACTGATTGTGCTTGTCACATGCTCACAAAGCCCATCCTGTACCTACTTTATAATGTCCTAAGTCTTCCTAATACAGTACATAATATGTAACTAATTAACACACTTCCATATTTTTAGAGAAAAATACTTTAGATTCTTTTAGTGTAGACATCTATGTCAACAGAAGTCAGACCTGAGACCCACGCGTGATGAAAACTACTTGCATTTGGCTGATTGCTTTTTCTAAGAGAAGGAATTACAACTTTGTGGGTTCCTCAGAGACCAATTTAAATCCTTCCGTACTTTTGTCCTGACTCAGCCCCAGTGATAGGCTTGTTGAGCAGGTGAAATAAGGACGGATATTTGGTGTGATTTGTAAGGCAAATCTTCTCTTCCCTTTCCTCTCTCTTCATTATTCAGTTGCCATAGTACTTTCTAGTTCACTAGGAATTTATTCCTTTAGGTTAAAATGCTATCCTGCTTATTTTTAAAATTACTTTTATTGAGGTATAATATTTGTATATATCTCTGGGGGACTGTATGAGAACTTGATACATGTATATATTATGATCAAATCAGGGGTACTAAGCCCTTCCATCTCCTCAAACACTAATCATTTTTATGCATTGGAAACTTTCATAGTCTTCTAGTTATTTTGAAATATATCACAGATTGCTGTAACCAATAATGACTCTACTGTGCTATAGAAAACCAGAACTAATTCCCCCATCTGTGTTTTTGTGCCCTTTATCTGACTTATCGCTGTCCCTCCTCTTACTTGCCACTTCCAGTCTCTAGTGATCACTGTGCCATTCTGTGAGATCACCTTTTTAGTTTCTGCAAATGAGTGAGAACATGTGATATTTATCTTTCTGTGTTTGTCTTGCTTAACACAATCACCTCTAGTGTCTCTATGTTCCTACAATGACAAGATTTTATTCTTTTCTATGGCTGAATAATATTCCATGGTGTATATACACAGCATTTTCCTTATCCATTCTTCTGTTTCTATATCTTGGCTATTGTGAATGGTGCTGCAATAAACACGGAAGTGCAGTTATCACTTTGATATAATGATTTCATATTCTTTGGCTATATACCCAATAGTGGAATCGTTGAATCTTATGTTAGTTCTGTTTTGGAGAATTGAATCAAAGAAACAGATTCCTTCAGAAAGGAAACTAGAAGAATCAGTAGTAATTCTGACCAAGTCCCTTGGTATTCCTAAGATATAAGAATGCTTCTTTCAAAGATCTACTTTGAAGAGTTATTAGACAGATCAGAGGCTTTATTGGAAGCCAATTGTCAATGCTAGAAAGAACTTATTAAATTTTTTTTTTGTTTTACTGGTACATTTTAGATATACACAACAACATTCATCATGGAGAATTTGTACCTGTACATGATATATCTTGCTTCTACTTTTTTTCCCATTCCCCTCCCCTCTCTTCAACTCCTCTTCCCCTCCTTATTTACAAAAGCTTTGTTTCCATTTTTTGTTTAGGAAGAAGTTATTAAGGCTTGTTTTGGCCATTTTAACTCAAGGAGTGGTTAGAAAGGAGCCTAACTTGTTGTAAGATGTTGGCCATGCTTCTTACTTATCTTTGTAGACTGGCCTGAAGATTCTCCCAAGTTTATTTCACCTCCTAAATTCTCTAAGTAAATTTTCTTGCATTTTCTCTCTTCTCTTTCAGCTGTCCATCACCAAATTTTTTTTTTTTTTTTTTTTTGTCTTCTGGGCCTTCCCAAATAGGCACCATTGTGTAGTGGCTATTAGGGGACAGAGAAAACCTAGGAGTCTATTTTGGAAGCTATACTTAGAAATTCGGCCATGCACTTGGGGAGAAAATATTTGAAAACACAAATAAATTTGGGAATGTAATAGATTAAATAATGATCACTGGACATCCACACACTGAAAAAAAAAAGAATCTAGGCTAATTTTTCATCCTTCACAAAAATACAAAAATTAGTGCAAAGTAGATCAGACCTACTTCATAGGCCACAAAAGTATAAAGTTAGATGATAACATAGGAGAAAATTTAGATGACCTTGGCTTTGGCAGGAGTTTTTTAGATATGACATCAAACACATGATGCATGAAACAATTTATAAACTTAACTTCATAAAAATTAACATTTTCTGCTCTGTCAAAGCAATGAAAAGACAAGCCGCAGACTTGGAGAAAATATTTGCAAATATATATCCGATAAAGGAGGGTTATCTAAAATGTAAGAACTTTTAGAACACAATAAGAAACCAACAGATTGATAATAAAAAAGGGCCGAAGACCTAAGCTACCTCACCGAAGAGGACAAATAGATGGCAAATAAGCATCCGAAAAATACTCTGTATCATGTGTCATTAAGAAAATGCCAGTTAAAACAACAGTGAGCTGGCACTGCATGTTCATTAGAACAGCCGCCATCCTGAACACTGCCAACGCCAAACGCTGGCCGGGATGTGGACAAGGAAGAGCCCTCATCCATTTCTGTGGGAATGCAATATGATACTGCTAATTTGGAAGATAGTTTGAGGATTTCTTAGAAAGCTTAGCATATTCTTATTATATAATCCAGGAATCGCACTTCTTGGTATTTACCCAACAGAGTTCAAAACTTATGTCTTCACAAAAATCTGCATGCAGATGTTTACGGCAGCTTTATTCATAATTTCCCAAACTTGGAAGCAACCATCATGTTTTTCAGTAGGTGAATGGCTAAATAAACTGAGGTACATCCAGTCAATGGAATGTTCTCAGTACTAAATGTTATCACTCATGACCAAATATGGAGAAAACAAGTTACTACTAAGTGAAGGATGCCAGTCTGAAAAGGTTACATATGGTATGATTTCAGCTATGACGTACTATAAAAACATGATGAATGTCTAAATAAAAAATGCACAACACTAAAAGACACATTGACCTTAATCCTCCTCAAAATGCTCCTCATTGCTTTGAACACATTTATCTCGTCATTCTCGGCAATGTGTTTGTAGTTTTCTCTTTTGTAAACATACACTGTATCTCTTGATCATCCTTGTATATGACATCGTGGAAAAGGTAAAACTGTGGAGACAATAAAAAGATCAAGTGCTGGGGAGGTAACTATGTGATAGAGTGCTGGCCTAGCATGTGTGAGGCGCTGAGCTCAATTCCTAGCCCTGCAAAAAAAAAAAAAAAATCAGTGGTTACTAGAATTTGGGACCGTAGATGAATAGATGGAACACAAAGGATTTTTAGTGTAGTAAAAAAGAAAACTCTGTATGATACTATTATGGTGAATACATGTTATTGTATATTTGCCCAAAACTATGGGGTATACAATACCAAGACAGAATCCTAATGTAAAGTATGAGTTTTGGGCAACAATGGTGTGCCAAGGTAGGTTCATCATTTGGAACAAATGTGCCACTCTAAAGGGTGATGTTTTGACAATAAAGGAGGCTATGCATATATGGAGGTAGGGGGTATATTGTGTAAATCTGTATCTTCCTCTTAATTTTTCCATGAGCCTAAAATTACTCATAAATAAATACATAAGTTAATATATAAATAGACAAAGTATTTAGAAAATTACTACATTATGTTTGTCTGTGAGCCAGCCCTTAACTAAGGGTTTCACAATTTTATCTCACTTGCATCTTGCTGTAACCATTTGAATTAGGTTGTTCTTATTTCTTTTTTTTTTTTTTTGGTTATTCTTATTTCTGTTTCACAGATTTAAAAAAACCTGGCATATAGAAGGTTATGATTATTATTGTTTTGAGAAAAATTAACTTATTATATACTATATTATTAATTCAGCTATTGCCAGTGATTCTGATGACAAACCATCTAGAAGACCGGAAGACTCATTGTCTTACAAAACAAGGATTTATGTGTTTTTGTTTGCGGGGTTGTGGGTAGGCTGTGGATGTGCTGGATTTGCTTGAGCTCAGTCATATTTATATCTGCTACCCTCATTTTCTCATTTTTCCAGGGATCAGAAACTACCTGGTGGGAGGAGGTACCTTTCTCACGGCAAATCATGGGAGCTCAAAATCACAAGTCAGGGTACAAAAGGACATTTGATATCTCTGCTTGTGCCATTCCCCTAACATTCAGTGGCCAAACTGAGGCCCATATTCAAAGGGAGAGGAAAGTATATTTTTCCCATAGTGAGATGGCATTATAAAGTGACACGGCAAGATGTGCAGATGTGTAATTCTATCACAGGGAAAATCTGAGGCCAATAGTCCAGTCAAGTTCTAGCTGTAAGGAGGCACTGAGTGAATGTGGATTACACTGGGGAGAGAGGAGGGTAGACACAGGAGCAGGAGAACTGTGGTGCGTGGTGCAGAGTGTGAAAAGTCTCGCACAGAGCAGCAAGTGGGGCCCAGGCCAGGAGTGGGGATGCTAGAAAGGAAAGCATTGTTCTCTCACCTCCTTTCTCTAAGTTCAAGCCAGACTGTCTGTTTTACAACTTTATTTATGGCTGTCCCAGCAAATAAGGAGACCATTGAGAGAGAACAATGGCAGCACTAGACCCCCAGAGTCTGCTTGCAGCCATCTTATTGTCACAACCCAGGGCTCTGGTAGGTCCGGGTTTTGGGTCACTGCTTATTCTCAGCAGATTTTATGATGCTTATTAAAGCCCCGACTGAAATCTCCTTTATTGCTGCACAAATAATATTCTAAGTAGCTTTCTTAAAAATCCCACTGCTCATAGCAACAAGGATGCTTCTTAATTTAAGGGTTATATTTTGCATCAGAGTCCAACCATTGGTTCCTTGGGGGTTGTTATGGTTTGTGTCTAGATGTCCCCCCAAAGCCTCATGTGGTGAGAAATAGCTGGATCTAGAGTGTGGGCTGCCCTGGGGGCAGGTAGCCTAGATAAAGATATAGGAAGAGGCTAATTAGCTGCTTGTTTGCATTGCTGATTTGCATACATTCCTTGCATTTTCCTCACTTTACTTTGCTGCCGGCCGCCGGTCTGCACGCCAGCCCCGCCACCTCGGACCCAGCGGACTATAGACTGAAACCTCTGCAGACTGTGAGCTAATAAACCTTTCTTCCCCTAACTTTGGGTGTCGGGTATTCTGTCCCAACAACGAGAGAAAAGTAACTAAAACAGGGGTTTTGACAAGACTGTTCTGGGAAAGAACTATCATATTATTGTCCCAGCTGCCACGAACAACCAATATGAAGTTATAACAAAATTAATAGCATTTTTCAGGCTTCTAGTTTGTAGCTTGGGAGAGATATTTTAGCCTCTGCAGACGAGGGGAATGAGGCTGGTTAGAACCAGAGGAGAAAAGGCTTGGGATGCCATGATAAGAAATTTTAGAATGATGACTCTGATAGCATGAGAAGAATAGATTGGAGAAGAAACAATGAATAGGAGACAGAGCCACCAATATGGAATTTACTGAGACGTTTTAGGAAAGAGATAATAAGAGCAATCAGATTCTTATTCTTGGACTACCCTGTTTCGGATATCCTTCTGAGACCATCTGTTCCTAACATTCTCTAGCGCTTACAATTCCAAAACAACAAAATTCTGGAAGGCTTTAGCTGGAAGTACCATATGACTTTAGATTTATGCTATTTTTTAAAGATACTTCCTAAAATGCTTGGCTTAAAAAGTAGGTGCTCAGTGTTTGCTGAATTAAAAAAAAATTGACTTTTCTGCCTTGTTGTTTATAGAAAGAAAAAAAATTATATACCTAATAGTACACTGGAGAAGAAAGGAGGTTTGTTAAGACTAAAGTGTCTAGGGGTGTGAAAATGTGCTCTTAATTTTGTCGCTATCTATAAAGGCCGTGTACCACCTCCAACAAAAGGGAAAGGAGTAGTGTGCAGTGTGCACGTTTGCTGGTAGCTGGGGAAGCATACCCGAAAGTAAACATGGAGCTTCAATTCAGGTTAAAGCAACATACTCACACCTTACACAGGTAAGAGTATGACAGACAGCTGGAGCGTTTCTTCTCTTTTTAATGTAACTTGTTTTGGGATCCTTTAGTTAGTTTGGTGTAGGTGCCTTGGAAGGCACAAACATTCAGTCTAGAGCAGACTGTTTAGTCTCACACTGAAAACTGTGGGACAGCAGTTTTTGTGTCCCAAGTGGAAATTTGGTAGGTTTTGCAAAGTTGTAGTTGTGTTGTTGTTTTTTCATCTTAACTTAAGCTGAGTTTTTGTGTCTTCTGCTAAGTAAACTAAGATCCCCATCTTGTGGAGTGGAGCTGTTTGCATGAGTTCCACAAGGGTCAAAGAGTATTGCAAAGTGTCACAGTGGCAGCCCTGCTCCTACCATTGTCTATGATCTGGAAACTAGAAGGGGTTCTAACTGATGAACCTCTGAAATTCAGGTCCTTATTCAGTGATCCATTTTATCCAGTCCTGTGGCAAGACTCAACTTCTAGTGGCTGCTCCTGGATGCCAGTTTTGCTCTCATGTTTATGTCGAGCTGCTCCAGTGGCTGTCTTATAAACTGCATGAGTGAGACTGCACTCTTCTGGTTCTCTATCATTTTCCCTGAAAGTGAGGTATTTGAGCATGTCGTGAGGAAATGGAAAGTGAAGCCTGGCAGCTTTATTCTGCAGCAGCTTGTGTGTATGTCAAAAAAAAAAAAAAACAAATCTATGTACCCCAGGGGTTATCCCTCAAATTCTTTCACTTGTGACCTAAAGATCTTTCTTCTCCCTCGGTGTCCTCAGATAGACCCAGGTAACCCAGAAAAACTGATTGAAAATGTTGATGGCTTAAGCAGAAATGGCTGGAGGCATACCTGCAGTTCTCCTACTTCTAGTGAAACAATGTTGTGAGTGGGAAAGGGCAGGAGACGAGGGACACGATCCATGCAGAAATGAGTAGTAGGGTGGCATTTCTGAAGCAGGACCAAATCCTTCCACAGACCGTTCATTAGGATGTATTCAAATTACTCAACAATTATTAGGGTCCTGCTCTCAGAAATGGATCAGTCAATTTATGTGATTAAGGGGATAGTAGGTTACTTTGAGAGTGAGTCTGCTATAAAAGCCAGTTTAGTTAGGTCTCTTGGGCACTCTATTGCCGCGTGATGCCCTGTGCTTCCCTGGGACTCCACCAGCAAGGTTGTCACCATATGTAGTACTTTGACCTTCGACCAGAACTATGAGTCCAAATAAACCTCTTTTCTTTATAACTTGAAAAATGCAGATTAACCTATTCCATTCATTCTTTTTTTTTTTTTTTTTTTTGTGATGCCGGGGATGGAACTCAGGGTCTTGTGCTTGCAAGGTCCATTCATTCTTGATAATGCTTTCTGGAGTGTCTAGAGCCAAACCCAAGTACATTTGAAGAAAGCTGTGATCTCTCAACCGATAGGACTCTTTCCAATGAGTTTTCCGCCACTTACATCTGAGGTAAAGGTGACTGTTTGGAGTTTATATAGCTCATGTCTACACAGAACGCAGCTCCAGGTAGGTAGTAGTCTCAGACTGTCAGTTACACTGCCATGCCCTTGGATACCCAGCAATCAGAGCATTCCAAATTGTTCCTCCTTTCTTCTGGTATGTACAAAGGGTAGAGGTAGACAGAAGTCATTTGTATTTCTGTTGCTACCATCACATGATAAATTGTCACATTTTTCTTCTTTACTAGTTTAATGTTATACACCTCTTAGTTTATATAGTTCTCTTACTATGTTCATGAGTTTAGGGATGATCATTTCCATATCTTTGTAACTAAGCTCTCCCAAGCTATTGCTAGTGAAGCTAATGAAAAGCAATGGTATAAAGATGTGTTACATTAACCTTATCACTGATGAACCCCTTTTTTCAGACCACTGTAAATAAAAACACCCTGTCCTTATGCTGGAAGGGAAGGCTATAATTATTCTTGGGATATGATAGTGACTGTAAGACAAACTTAAAGGAAATACGATTACAGTTCTTTTAAGGTTGATTGAATCTCTTATCAACTATTAGATTCTTTTTACTATGTGGCAAATCAGGCTTTTCAGTGCGAACCTGGGAGCTGAATATTTGTTCTATAGACTGTGAGTTAAACCATCCCTGTTGAGTGATTCTCCTATATTCTAATTATATCTTCATTAAAACTATACATAGGTATAACTTTTACTGAAAAAAATAACAGGTAGAAGAGGTTTTTTGTGGGGTAGTAACCTCATTAATAAGGATCGAACAACCCAGATAGTTCCTGTTTTAGTTACTTTTCTCTCGTTGTTGGGACAGAATACTCAACACCCAAAGTTAGGGGAAGAAAGGTTTATTAGCTCACAGTCTGCAGAGGTTTCAGTGTATAGTCCGCTGGATCCGAGGCAGGGTGGGCTCGTGGCAGACCGGCAGCCGGCCGCAAAGTAAAATGAGGAATTGCAAGGAATGTATGCAAATAAGCAATGCAAACAAGCAGCTAGTTAGCTTCTTCCTGTATCTATTATCTAGGCTACCTGCCCCCAGGGCAGCCCACACTCCCACCCCCCAATCTCAGGCTCACATCCTTGATCCCAGCAGAACAATGCCAAACCGATCAATGGATCAATTTAGTAATCACACACTCTAGATCCAGCTAT
>PVJO010029532.1:0-16703 GCA_004026905.1 Hystrix cristata | reverse complement strand
TTGGTAAAGCTCGTTTCAGAGGTCCTGGGGGCTCCGTGTCATGTGAAGAAAAGAATGCTGATGTTTCTGACAAATTTGTGGGTGCACAGTGAGAAGGGTTCCCCTCTGGAGTTGGCTGTGCCTGATTTGAGCAGGGACTTGCTATCTGGCCCTGAGCATAAGGAGCCCATCTTGCCTCAGCTCCCAGAGGGTAGTGCCCGTTGTGACCCAGGGTCCTCTGTTGCTGTGGCTAAGTGTTATAGCGCAGTGTCACAGCTCTGCAAGAGACCAAGCGCCACTCAGTTGGTGAACTCGGGTTTATTTACATCGGTGGACCCAGGAGATTTTGCACTCTGAACACCTGGGCCCCTGGCACATAGAAAGTCTTGGGGTTTATATGGGGAGTTTAGCAATGTGTGAGCAGGGTTACAAAAGCAGAAAGCGCAGGCTAACTCCCATCTCCAGTTTGAGGGTTACAGAATGAGGGAGTGGGGGTTGATTACAAAGGTGAGAGACGAGGGACAGGGGTCAGCCATTATCTGCCTCATTACCATTTCCAAAGAGCTGGGGAAGGACTCAGTGACCCCCTCTTAGGATCTGGTGTCCTGGGCCCCAGGGGTTTCCCGCCTCATTTGTCCTGGAAATTCCTGGAGAAGCCTTCAAATTTTCTAAGTATAGATACTTCCCCCAGGGAAAGTTGGCGTTCATTGCATCATAATAGATGGCTGGGGATTTAGCTGGTGTTTAGAGTGCCTGCCTCCTAAGCACAAGGCCCTGAGTTTGATCCCCAGTGCCAAAAAAGATGGCTGAATGTGAAAGTATCTCCTCCTGTGTTGGTTTCTTGTCTCCCTTGGCAGAACTGTGAGTTAGTCCTTTGTGAGATGTGTCCCCGCTATTTCCTGGGTTTATGGCTCCTGTCAGATTTCAACTTGACTTTTGAGGGGTGATTCTTTTGTTACTTAAATCTGTTTTAACATATTTAATAGTGTTGTCAGAGGGGAAGGGGAATTCAGAAAGTATATTTCCAGGTTCTTTATTCGAGCAGGCAATGAATTGCAGGAGCGAATTTTAGGGCATTAGGGCATTAAAGTTTATTTAAGTAACAAAAGGGAGACTGGTTTGGCCAGGTGGATAAAAGAACTAGCCCATGCTGCAGTTAGGAATCTGAAAAGGCCTGGGAGGCTAGCGAGCAGGGAGCAGGGGGCTAAGGGGTTTTAGGGGGCAAGAGGGCAAGTGCACAAGGCAAAAAGGGAGAGACGGGCGAACACTCGTGGTGCCATTCACATTTATCTGGATTCTGTTCTGGATGGAGAGTTTCTCCATCCTGTGAGAGAAGAGGGGCGATTGGAATTTCACGCCCCAGGCTGACGTCAGGTCAAGGCCACTCCCCAAGGCCATGTTCATCCTCCCAGCCAGGTCAGGCCACACCCTATTCCCACATCAATAGGACTTTTTGCCTACTTTTTCATTAAGAGGCCCTGTGTCCTCATTTTGCTCTGGCTCTAACCGATGAAGTACCCTGCCTGGAAACATGTTAGAAATAAAAATTCCTAGGCCAGGTGCAAATTTGAGAACCAGGCAGCCGAATCACTTCCTGTGGCAAACAGGGCGTATCTTACTGTGGCCTTCTTGAATCTCAAAATGTAACATCCGAGTGTGGTGGTATATTGGATATGAACGTTTCTGCTGTTTCACCTTCTCCTTCACTAGTGTTTGTTCATTCATCTTCCGGAGATAAAGCATTTTGTTTAAAAGGATTATGTTTCCATATCAGAACATTGTACACTCCATGAAGGAGATGAGTCTATTAACCTTAAGCATAGTGTTCCAGGAAATCAAGCATATCATGACCAAGAGACAAGATGAATTCACAATTCTCATTTGTCTCAGACACTCACCTGTTACCTGGACATTTTCTTGGCGCGCCCAGAATTCTTCCATCCCCCGCAGAGTCTGCTTGGGGTTTATGCTTATTTCCACCCGTGACGCACTCGCCATGCTGTCTGGACCAGCTCAGTCAGGGTCACCGAATGTACCTGTGATGGAGGGAAATGAGCGGCGCGATCTTGGTTTGTGTGAATAAAGTCATCACTGTCTTTTCTCAAGGGATTCCAGGCCTCACTCTGGGCCAAGTCTGTGTGTCCTGGTTATTTCTACCTTGATTTGTTTTTGGTTTTGGCCACACATGATGTTGCCAGAATAGCGTTCTTTGCCATCTCATTTTTATCTTTTGAAGAGGGACTTAGGTGATGCCCCTTCGATCAGGACTGCCGTCGTTAATATTTGTGGGTGAAGAGTGTTAGGCTGACCCATTCCTGCTTCCGAGCGAGTCAAGGTTTCAGGGAAAAGCAGCCTCCCAGGCCGCTTCAAAGTTCCAAGAAAGTGGCCCTTTGGGCTGTTACAAAGTTCTAGGAAGGCAGCCCCCCAACCCATGCATGTACCAAAACCCCATTCATACGAAAAGCCTGCACGCGCAAAGAGCAGGCCCCGTGTGTGGGAAAAGCTGTATATAAGGCCCCCTGATCTGAGCGTCAGTGGGACATCTCTCTACCTGCGAGGACAGCCCGTCTGAATCACCCCCAACAATAAAGCTTCCTGCCTGGCTAGCTGCTGTCAGCCCTGGTGGTTTGTGTGAGTGCCGAACGCTAACAGAGAGCATCTCGCTTTGTTGACTGTCATCAGTTGTTCCACAGCTAAGTATTTTCTTGCCCTTTCATGTTTTCCATGGTGGCTGCTTGTTCTCTAAATAGCAGTTTCAGTACCGACTGCCCAAATTTTGCAGATGTTCCCGCTGCCTTTGATACGAGCAGAGATGTGACTACCCCGTGTAGGCCGAGCCCATGGTTCAGCATTGGCAGCAGCAGTATGACCTCGCCGGCCAGAGCTGTGGCTGAGGAATTAGAGAGGATTTCTAGTCTGTTCCGGTCAGCACAGTGTCACCGTGTGGCACAGTGTGTGTAGTAAAGGCGAGAGCCAGAGATATTCTCAGGGCATGTGTATTCGTGATACTGTCTGGAGAGACAGTACCAGGAGGATGGATGTGTGTGATGTGCACAGGCAATGGTAACACCAAAAAGAAAGAAGAATAAGTTTTAATAAGTACAAAAACAACCAAACTCGCTCATTAAACATACTTGCTGAGCAGAATCTAGTGCTCATGCACTGAAGGGCTCCCTTCCAGGTTTTCTTCTGAACTGGCCCATTGGACAGTGCCAGTGCATTCAGGGGTGTTTCCCGCGCGTCTCTTGGCCCATATTCCAATCATCTCTGGTAACATCGTCACCCCAGGAGTGCGATACACAGATTTCCTAGACAGCTCTCAATCCAATCAAGCGGATGACATAGATTAACCATCACTGCTGGGATGCTGATTTCCATAAGGTCCAGATTTTAACCCCTCTCTGCCTCAGGTTGGTTAATGTTCTGGGAGTAAGTTTTTATAGTTCTTGAAAGAACAGGACAGTGGGAGAGCCTGTGTCTCAGACAAGTGTGCAATTTGCTTGTGCTTATTGAGTGAGGTCTTAACTCTTGGGACGTCTCTGCCAACCTTCAACCTGCTGTGCGGCGGGAACCCCTTGAGCAGCTCTGAGCCCGAGGCCGCCTGTCATTGGATGATTAGCATGCTCCTGCAAGGCTGAACGCTTCCGTGTGGGTCAGCCTTGTCCCAGGAGAGAAGCCCACTGAGCCTGGGGGCTGTGCTTCCGGTCTCTGTAAAGGAGCAGTCTGATGCTTACAGCTTGGAAGTTACTGTTGCTAGAGTGACTCGGAACATGGCTTTGTCCTCTGGTTTCACTTACACACTCACTCATCCGTGGACTGTGAGACAGTGCTGTCCTCAGTGCAGGTCGTCACGACTATTTCACATGAGCACAGATCCTGTGATCTTGACCTCTTGGGCCTCAGCATTTGCCGTCCAGGAGCGGACACATATTTAATCCATGTAGAGTCCTTCCTGCTGCTTCAGCTTTTTCCTGACGAGTGTGTGTGGTCTCTGATTCTGCGGAGAGGACTTGACCGTGAAGCATTACATACATCATCGCTTGAGTCCGTCTGTAATATTTGTTCTTCATGGCACACCGTGAAGTTTGAGGCTTCGGACCTTGAGCAGCATCTTCACGAATCAGGGTGTCTGCGACCCAGGGAGGAGTTCAGGTCATCTTCAAAGTCCACCATTGCCATTTTGGGTGGAGGCCTTCACCCACGGGCTGCTGCCTGAGGATTTTTCTGGGGCCATTGTCACCTTCAGTGGGAATTCTTCCCCTCTCCGGCAGAGTCCCCTTGATATTTGCGCCCGTCCCCTGCAGTGAAACTCCTGTGCACCCAAGTCCTTCCCAGGCGTCTGTGAGGATCCCGACCGCAGCGTGCACTGTGTAAGCTCCTCATCCAGTGAAGAAATAGCCATGAGTGGACCTTTCTTGGCTCCTCCCTCTACCTGATTAGTGTACTGTGAAGCTTTTGGTGCAGTCAGTTGAGGACCACGTCTCTCGAGTGGTGGCCACTGCTGTGGAGCCCGAGCGAGGAGTCTAGTAGGCACGACCAGCCTCACAGCTCCCTGTTCGTGGCATTTCTCATGCACGCTGCCTGGGAAGTGCGTGGAGTCCACAGGGAATTGTTCCCAGGCCTCGGCTTGATGTGACACATTGTCCTCATTGGGTAATGTTAGGTGGGCTCTGGAGGCTTTGATCATTCTTTTGAACTCTTCTTTTTGTAAACCTCAGGAGAGAAAAAATATCAGTAATGTCTAAAGCTCTCTGAAGGGCTCTTCCATGATCTTGTTTCAGGCATTCAGCCCTTTATACCATGGGCTCCCTTTGTTGCGGTCAAGAACAAAGTTTACAGGGCTGCCCTTCGCTTGGATTCCACCTTGGACACTGAAAGAGTTCTTCCCGGGTCTTGGGTTGAGCTTCAGCTATGGCTCCTCTTAGCCCTTGATACCAGTGTTCTTTACAGAAGTATCCATCACAGACTCTGTTGGAGTGAGCTGTCTGAAAGTAAATTAGAAATTTCCAGTTGAAAAAAACGGCTTCCTTGATGGTTTCCTGTGCTGCGGTATCAAGAACTGGAGCCTTTCGGCTTCCCAGTATTAGCCACAGGGCTCCTGCCTTTAATAGTCCTCAACTTTCAAGCATGAGTCAGAGGTGTCCCCTTGAGGTACCCTCTGTATACATTGATGGTTCCATTCCATACTGTTCCCTCAAGTCTATACGGAAAGCCAGCCTGCACGAAGTTTTCCCAAGAAAGGAAATGAGATTTTAGCTTATCCTGTCCTGTGAGCCTTCCAATTGAAACAGGATGAAATTACATTTCCATTGATCAGCATATTTTGTACAAATGAAAATAAGTTGTTTTGTAAATATGTAATGTAGAAAATAAGGGTTTTGTTGCCTGTTGCTGCTGCTTTGAGTTTTCCTCTAACAGAGCACTTTGGATGAAATGTCCAAGCAGCTCGGGGCCCACGGGTATTTGAACCAAAAGTCCAGGGTTATAGGGGGACCCTAAACTCGAATGGCTGACACTCTTGTACCTCTGTAGTGTGCTCTGTGGTGGCTCATAAGAAATGAAATTTTTGAGTAATAGAAACACATTGAGAAACCTGAATGTGACTTAAAACCCATTCATTATAGCACTTACATATTTTTACACAGAAGTTCCATTTTCTGGTTTCAACATTATACTGCTCTACCTGGATGTCTGCTTATTGTGAAGTCTTGGGTTGTGGGCCTAAATTTTCTCTAGGGGAAGCTAGAGAAATTCTAGATTCTTTTTTCCTAGATTTTTCTAGTTTTTTCTAGGTGTTTTCCCCTGCATATTTCATTGATCTTCATCTTCCTTCCTTGGATCTATTTTGCTTCTCATGACCTGAGATTTCTGTTAACATTGATATTTTTATCCCTTGTGGAAGAAACTTAAATACTTAATCAACAGTCACTATTTGGACCGTGGTACAATGTCATTGGGGCCCAAGGGGATATTTGGCCAGGAAAAGGTCAAAACGGCTGTAGGGAAAGCCGCACAGAAAGGACTAAGTAGAAGGAGAATCCAAGGTATATAGGCAAGCAGATGAGTCAGGCTTCTTCCTCCCAAGAAACAGTTGCTGTATGGGTTACCTCTTCCTCACCTTCACACCCCACCGGCAGCTGCTCAAGGCTCCTGCACTACTGGGATAGGTTTGGGGCTGCCCAAGGCTTTCTGTAATTTAGGATACAACTTAGAGCACTTGTCACACACGGGCTGGCTCTGTTGCTAGTTGTTCTGAACAAAGAACAACCCTAAAGTATTCACATGCAAAGGAGTCTGAGCCTCCATAATCATATTCCTCAAACAGGAAGAAGCCCTAAAGCCCTTAAAGAATTTCATCTTTAGAGTTCTGCTTCTCTAGAGCCACTCCCGGTACCAAAATCTGTATTAGTATTCTCTAGAGAAACAGATACAATGGTAGATATGTAAATATTTGAGAGCTTACAAATTGGCTTCCTCAGGCTTCTCACAAGTCAGGCGTAGAAGCGTGCAGAGGGTCTGTCTGCATGCTGGAGATCCGGAGGGCCCAGCCAAAGGTCTGGAGGCCTGAAGGGTCCAGGCGCAGGTCTGGAGCTCCTCCAAAGGAAGCGAAACTGATCCAAAGAAACCAGCCGGGCTATGTCCCTCTTCATTTCCCCTTTATACCATTGAGAGAATGGGCTGCCCTAGGGTGGATCTTCACACTCTGGAGTGTAGAATTGCTAAGCCAATTTAGTTAAGCTTCTCTTAGAAGTTGACACAATCAATCAACCATCACAATAAGTCTGTATTAGTCAGTATTCTCTAGAGAAACAGATACAAACCTCAAAAGTTTGGAATTTTGTAGCCACTGAACTCTAGTCAAAGCTGCAAGGCTCACAAAATAGTCAAGAAAGACAAAGTGAGACAATGCAGGAAGGAAATCCCGACAGTCTCTTTCCCCCAATTTAGGATAAACTGATATAGCTAGTGTGGGATGTGGAAAGCTGCACTGGAGCAAGCTGGATCTCCTGCTGAATCTGTCATCCAACATCAAGGGAAAACAAGGGGGGTGGGTTGATGTTTTAAAAAGCTTCAGAAGTCATTCTGTTATAAAGGGACATGGCTGAACAGGTAGGAAGTGGATTCCCCTTGTGAGTGCTCCCGATGGCTTCTGCAAGGATCATGGAGACATCAGTCACCTTGTTTTGGAGCAGTGCTTCGTCTTGTCCTCCAAAGGTGTGGTATTGGTGACTACTGCTGCTTCAAAGCATGTATTTTTTTTTTTTTTTTTGATACCGGGGATCGAACTCAGGGCCTTGTGCTTGCAAGGCAAGCACTCTAACCACTGAGCTAAATCCCTGGCCCTAAAGCGTGTATTGTTGTTACAAGAAATGGCTGGGCCAGAAAAGATTCCATGAGTCGAGGTAGCATAAACTCCAGTATCCCAGCTGAGAGTAAGTTTTTCAGCCATGTGGCAGATTGTGCCACAAATGTCAGCCATGCCATCCACAGGGATAGCCATCCGATCCTTCATGTCTGCCACCACCATGCCGTCCACTTCACTGGCCGCCTTCCATTCTTTGTGTATCAAGGTGAAGTCCACATTCACCTGGTCTGCACTGGAGGTAACTCTCTGGGCTCCACCAGCATTGGGTGACACAACTGTACCATTCCTCCACTCAAATTCTCCTTGATCCATGTCGGGATGGCTGGCTCTGGATACAAACTGTCCACTGGGACATCAAAGAAGCCCTGAATTTGAGAAGCATGTAGATCCATGCTGGTAATACCATCTACTCCTGCTACAGATAGCAAATTTGCAACAAGTTTGGCTGAGACTGGAGCTTGGCTCTTCTCCTCCTCCTCCTGTTGGACACAAGGGAAGTATATGGGATGACGGTAGTGGCCTGGCTGGCTGAAACACACTTGCAGGCATAAATCATGATCGAAAGCTTCATTATATTGTTGCTGATTTTACCACAACCACTCTGAAGAGTGTAAACATTTCCACATACACTTTGATCAATTTCCACACATCTCCTGGTTGCTAAATTTCTCAGCTACCACCTTGCCCAACTCCAGGCCCAAGTGGTCAGCAATCTTCTGGGATGAATCTGGGTGGGAGCTGCCACTGAAGATTTTGATACTTGGTATGTTGGACCTGGAGCTGGGCAAGGTGGTGGTCTTTGCTCAGCAGTCACTGCTACTGTACAGATAGGAGCCGATGTCGACCTGGAGGCTTACACTATCCACTTTGCGTTGCTACTCTTCCTCAGGTTTTCTTTGGATGCCTTTGGTGCATCAGAACTTCAATTGTGACAGAGAAGGTGGGACAGTGATTTCTTCCTGGCAGTGCTGTACCTATTTCTCTGCTCTATTAGGGCCTGTTGGGAGAACAGGCTGTTGTGAAAACCTCACAGTCCCAGAGTGTACCATGGCTAACATTAACCATTTGCTAAAAACTTATCCAGGGACCTATGCTTTTATCTTCCAGGCACTGTTCTACTTCCCTGGATTTTTTAAAACATGGCTGTTATTGGTGGAAGATGTACAACTGCAGGGCTCTCATTCATAAAATGGGATCTTTGTAAGGAAAGGGTTTATGTCTCCCGCCAGGTTTGTTGACCAAAAACGACAGGAGAAACAAGGACCCCACTGTGTCTTTAAATCCTAAGAGTCATGCAACTTAGCTACACTGATGGTACAGCTGGTCAGGACTAAACTGGCAACTAATGAGTCCTCTTGGTGCTTGGCTGAACCCTTGGGAATTCTGGTGTGGTCTGTGTGTGAGCACTATCACAACTGAAGGTGTGAGGCCATTTTGACCTGCACAGTTGTGATGAGGGTGTTTGTTTTTAATCACCCCATAGAGAACAGACTTCTGAACTTGTAATGACCTACACGTGTGTAATCTATGTATTTTTCCTCCTTTAAAGAAGGAAGGCTGGCATGTTGACATCTTGGCACACTAGTCTAAACTCATGTCATTTAACTTTTGTCACTCTTCCACACTTTTCTTTTGATCTTGGTGCTGACAACTGGTCACTTTCAGATTATGAAGTTCTGGTTGGTCTTTGCTTGGTACTGGGGGAAGAGCTTCTTGGAATAAAAGTCAACTAGAAGGTTTAACACACCTTCCATTGATTTAATTGCTAAGATTTGTCAGTAGCAGTTAAGAGCTGTTCTTTCCAAAACTGGAAGTAGTAGGAAGACTGCTTGTTACCTGAGCAGGAAAATATGGCAGGAGATTAGGGAGGTCACTCATAGTCCCTACACTCCTAGGAAATGCGAGTGCTCACCTGAGTGATACTGAGTGCCTGACTCAGTTTTCTGGTACTGTGGATCATGCTTCATGAAGGGCTATAGTGGAGGATAATGCCAGATTTAGAGCTTTGCTAACCAGCTGAGGGATGACAGCAAAATTTACACCCCAGGAAATAGTCTAAAGTCTGTTCTGTGGGTCATGGAATAATTCCAATCATGACGACATGCCTCTCCTAACATGCCCATGTCCTCTGACCGGTGAAAGTGCAGAACTTCTTTGTCTCATTGCTGTTTGCAATTGATGGGGCCTGTTGCTGGGACCTTGCCACTCCCACAGTGATCAGGTAGCACTTGTGATTATGCACATATTTATTCTTGTATTGAATATTGATATAGCTGCTTTCTGTCATCCACTTGCACCATATCTAAACTTTGTCCTCAAGGGTACAGTATGTGAAGAATTGTATGCTTTTAATTTCCTGTTTGGTAGGTCCTTGGAGTCCTTGGACTCTTCCCTGGTCAGAAACGGCCCGTAATTGTACCAATGTTCCATCTCCCATCCTACATGAATACGGCATACATGAGGCAAACTGTCCTTGTATAGAAGAGTACTGTGAAGAAAGCATCTTCCTTTCACACAGGAGCACATCAACTCCTCATGAAGGGTCGGTGAGGATTCCGTGTTACCTCAGAAAGTCAAGTGGCAGCCGTGTGTGTTTGTTCCCAAGTTGGATTTCTGATTTGGCTTCATTTAGATCGTGTACTCTGTGGAGTTCATTATTAGATTCTCAGCCTTATTACATCCAGTAGATGTCTGAGGGAGTCAGGTTGTCCTTGACCTCTACTCCTATGACACGGGTCAACCTGCGAACATTTGTGCTTTCCCTGCAAGATGACTCTAGTAGTCTAGATTAGCGAGCAGCTTTGGGTGCCATTGTTGTTCCTGGTGGGCTCTGACACACCATAACTCCAAAAGGAGGTTGGTGATTCAAATCATGACCGTGGAGAGAGGTTTCTGTGCACTTCTCATCGGTTGGAGCTCTAAGTGTAAAAAATCCTTATCTACAGAGGCTCTTTAGGCGAGTGACAATCACTGTGCTTTCTCCACACCGTATGTGGAGACCCAGTTAAGGTGACTGCCTCTATCCAGAAGAGGTAGAGCAAGAAGACCTAGGATGACCCGGAACCTCTGAGTGCCTGTGTAGGACCCGGGCCAGCTGGCAGAACAGGAAAGGGTTCATGTTTCAGAGGCTGTGCTCTCTGGTGAGGCTGAAAGCTTGAGACTTGGCTGCATTTGTCCTTGCTGCTTTTTCCATCTGACAGCCTGGTTCCTGAACCCCGTCTTTACTACGGACTCATCCAGGTGGAGTCTGAAGTCAGTTCCTGTACGGCATCCCTCATGAGGACACCTGATTACTCGGTGTGGTTCTAGACTAAGGGTCGTGCAGTGCCGAGAGCAGGCTGCAGCTGTGCCCACATCAAGACCTTGGGAAGGGCAGAGATTCCATCTGGCCTCCCGAGTTTAGAGATGAACTCAGGATTCACATTCACCTGAGGACTGTTAACTGATCGTGATCCAGAGACCATTGTGATCTAAACTGGGATGTGCTTACCTGCAGGTGCTCTTTCTGCACTCACCACATCTGGAGCTTTCGTCTGGAAAGGGATTGAATGAGCAAAAGAACTTGGTCGACAGGGGTGTAGATACTGACTTCCTCTTGGCCCAGGTCCCACCTGGGCAGTGTTTCCCATTCCTGAACATGTGTGCTCTGAAGAGGGTGGGTGGGTGGTCCGGGCAAGGTGAGTCTAGGTGTTGCCTCTCTGGTGTCTTGAATGTGCTGGCCTTGGAGTCGGGCGTGTCAGTAGTGATGTGCCCAGGGAAAGAGCCAGGCTCTGTAAATGCTCCGAGGTTTCTGTTCTTTGCTTTGCATTTGTGTCTCCCCAGGGATCCAGCTTGTTCCCAAACATGAAAGACGAGTACACTTGAGTGCCAAACACTTGTTGCCCCTTATCCTCTGCTGGGCAAGGGTCCAGCGGTTTTCCCAAACAAGCAGCTAATCATGAAGTCATCCCCATCCCCCTGCTGTGAGGGTGCTGGGCCTGCCGCGACCCTGACCATAGGAGTGTAAGCCAGAGCGCTCTGCCACAGTGTGGAAGCAGCAGCTGGTCTTGCCTTCTGGGTTTTTAACCTTTTCAGGTTTGTGTTCGGTGTTCTCTTGGGGACTTTGGGGTGTGGATCAGAAAACCCAGGAGGCAGCTTCCCTGCGGGCAGGGTGACAGAGGGTCAGAAACTCTGGTCACAAAGAATTTGGCTTTTGCTCAGTACAGATAAATGTCCTGTCCCTCCCGCAGCTGTGCTGACTACCCCTCAGGAAGAGCAGGGACCCAGCGGTCCCCTCTGACACTTCTCACCAAGCTGGGGCCTGTCTGGAATGAGAAGTCGACACTGAGACCAGCTGTCCTCCTCAGTACTACTCAATTGTCTGGAAACAGTGCCATTTTTCAATTTTTCTCACTTTTTGTGATACCGAATTATTTTCCAATGGCAGGTGTATTCCTTTTAGTGGTGGTAGAATCTAGGGTACAAGTTATTTGGATCCAGAGACTACTTTGGAAGATTTTTAATTATTTAGTTTTTTGTAAAAAAAAAAAAAAATCTCGTTTGTACATGTTAATCTCTTTCACAGCATTTGTGTCTGCATGCTAGATATTTAAATTAAAGGAACATTTCTTCAACATGTTTCCAGTCGCTCTCTCCTGAGAAGCTACAAGGGTATGTCCCTATTTCTATTTTCTTTACTACTTGAGCAGGGGAGAAATAATCATGAAGATGCCTATTTAAATACAAGGCAAACAGAAGTGACCCATGCTGGATTTGCTGATTCTTAAGATAAGAATTTGGGCCATGCACTGTATTTCCTATGATAGTACATCGAATGAGAACTGAGTTAGGAACTTACATCCAGATACATCTTAGAGGTGGAGATAGCGGAATTTCAAAATGCACTTCCCCTGGAGAAAATCTGGGTGTTAAGTTTGTGCTTTCTTCTGGGTGCCCTAGAGAATGCTTGTGCCTTTTGTTTAGCTACCTGGAAATGTCCTCTTGCATTCCTTGGATTATGGCTCCTCATTAACTTTCAGGAGGGTCCCCTTCAGCTGCAAAGTTAGCACCACCTCTTCAACTTACAACTTTGCTTCTGCCTCCTCTTCACCCTCTTATTTGGTCACCTGAGATAGCAGTGGGGGATGGATCAGGTAAGGTCTGCTGCCTGCCTGTCCTGGGGAGCTCTTCGCTCCGTCTACCTGCAGTGTGGTTTCACTGCATTTTCTATGACATAGGAAGAATGTACCAGTAGCCTACCTCATAGGTTTGGCTCCCGGTTCCTGGATTCATGTTATCACATCTCTGGAGTTCAACCTTTTCATTCATGACTCTATTACTATGACAGTGGGTCCCAAAATGTCCATGCTGACCGCGAGACAGATAGTCTCAGGTCTAGAGTGTTCTTCCTCCTCCCTGCTGATCTGAGGTTGAACTCCAAAATTGGTTTTATCTGCTGTGCTTAACAAAATCTTTGATCTCTATGGAATTAGCCCTGATATTTCTCTTGGGGTGAGGGGGTTAAAATTAAAGTATTTCCCTGACTGGGAAATCTTGTAGCTAGAAATGATCCTATGATACAGAACCGAGCAGTCTCCAGATAATTGCCCCACAGAATGTGTTTGTGATGTGTGGCAGGTCATTTCTGCTCTTCAAGGACTGGTTGGTTCCCCTGTGACATATTGTGTAGAAGTGGGTGGGTTCTGTCTTAATACTGTTCCATCTGAAAGTTGTACTCCTGCAGTCCTACTGACATAATGATATCCTAGAAGAATAAATTATTGTTTTCAGATGCTGGCCATGGTCCAGCATGCTTCAGAACTGACTAGATCTGATTACAACACTGGATCTTCCAGGCTTGCATTTTAGTGTTCACAAAAGCCAATTATGAACCTCTGAATTATCAGTCAAATCTGGATCCGAATTATGTTCCAGCTAATAAGGATGATTTATACTGATGGAAGTACTTTCTAAACACATACTACACAGAACTGCCGTGTCGCCCATCAGTCGAGTTCTGCTCGATTCAGATAGAATTTTGAATGGGCAAAGTGCACCTCTGCCAGTGGCTCTGGGTTGGCATGCCAGTGGTCTTCAGCCCTTAGAGTTTGTGGTAGATTGATTACAGTCAACTTGAGCAGGAATGCTTAGCTGAACTGGTTGGAGTTCTAGGCATAGGAGACAGCGCCATGGGCTCCCGGCTCTTGATTGGATCTTTCAGGTCTCCAGCGCAGACAGACATTTTGCACTCTCCTGCATTTGGCTTGTGTGTGAAAGTTGTAACCTGTAAATATATTAAATCTGCTCTCTTGCAAACCATTGACTAGAACCCGCTGACTAATAGTTACTCCTCTGGACCTTGATGCCAGCGGCTGACACCAGTTAGTGCCTGATACCGTTGCTTGCTGCTGCTGGTTGCTGGTCTCTGCTCCTGCTGCTCATCACCAGTGGACCAACGGTATCTCACGTTAACCATGTTAACTCCGACTTGTTGGTTGGTCACTAACAGCCTCAAGAGGTAATAGCTCTTTGAAGGGACCACTCTGTCCAGACTTCTTGGGATAAGAACCCCCAAGGAGATTTACAGAACCTTCTGAGCTCACACTACCTGAGAAGTGAATTCAGGAGATTTGCAAGACCACCGGAGCAAGCTGTATTTGAACTGAGGCTGTGCAGGATGAGGGGGAAGTGCAAAGAGGAAGGACTCCTGAGCAGAAGGTAGGGCGCGGCTAAGGCTAGCTGGGAAAGTGGGCATGACAGTCCCCCCACAGGTGCACAACCATTCCCAAAGCCTGTCCGTGGACTTCTCACGAGAACTCGAGCAGGTTTATGATAGAATTATCTGGACATGACACCAGGGTGGGAAATATAAAAAAGGGACTGTCACCATAAAGTGCTTGCCACTGTGTCTTCATGGTAGCCCACTCTGTGCTGTAGGTCCGGGGATGGCGAAACTTTTAGAGATGACCACCTGAGCTGCAACCCAAAACCCACTTATTAATTGCCATTAAACAAAAATACTGAGGTTTTAGTTTAGAAAAGACAATATGTCCTAGGTCTGGCACCACTGCTATAGGGTGTAGTTTTTAAATTCTTCTTTTCTCCTTTTTCGTACTTGGCCCAGACTCACTCTGCAGAGCCTATCTTTTACTTACCCTTAATAAATATGAAACTTTGCCAATATTTGCGCTTGTTTCGATCAGTTCTTTGGGACATGCAGAGCCTAGAAATCGTTTCTAGGAGACTTCAGCACCCTAAAACCCAGTAACGCATTTGGCTTAGCTAGTCAGGTGACTAGGTAAGACCCTTTGGGCATCTCTCTTTCTCTAAAATTTATGGCCAGGAAGATTCCCTCCCCACACTTTATCCTCCACTCCCAAGACTGGGGAATCCAGAGGGCTTTTCCTTGTGACCCTGAGAACAGTTTTCTGATGTTTCCCACCATGTGGGATGGGGGAAGGAGAGTGCATGGTGCAATTTTTTCTAACCTGCGAAGAGGCCTACAAAACCCCTTCAGGTTTATCTCCCCTTTTCTCTTCCCCATTTTTGGTTACGCTACAGGTATGAGTTATAGGAAACAGCCAGAAAGCCTGTTGTTAGCATAGTATGCCTTTTTGTCCTCATGTTTCTGTTTACCATGATACATTGCTATTCCTTTGGGAAAATTAGCTTGG
Organism: Hystrix cristata; assembly: GCA_004026905.1. Classification (NCBI taxonomy): domain Eukaryota; kingdom Metazoa; phylum Chordata; class Mammalia; order Rodentia; family Hystricidae; genus Hystrix; species Hystrix cristata. The sequence goes on along the minus strand of PVJO010029532.1, from coordinate 1,706 downwards.
TCTCCTACTTAAATAGGTGCCTGCTCCAGTTTACTCCTTTTTGTGTTCATAATCCCATCTGCTTTTTTCCCATATATGCCCCTCCCGGGGGTATTATTTCATCCTAGTTTGTTTACCCTTTTTTTTTTTTTCATTTGGCTTCAACCACAGGGAAATCTCACCCTTGTAGACAGGAGCCAAGTCTCCCAATTATAAGGAACATGTGGACTTCCTCTTTTCTTTTGAATTAAAAGAAACAGGGCATCTAGTCTAACAAAATTCAGGTAATCTAGATACTAATGCCCCATGGCCTGAGCAGTACAAAAGGACAGCCAGTAACTCTTCAGTGACTATGAAGTTACCAAAGTACAGCCATTCTTGTTCATAAGACTCGCTAAAGGTTTTTTTCTTTAAAGCAGTAGAGACAGAAACCTCTTTTTAAAGTACCAGAAATGTGAGTTGATATTGTTTCTCAAGTGGCCCCACCCTGCTTAAGTAGAGCCATCAAGAGGCTCACTGTGACTCTGAGATCCAGCGGGGAAGAACGCCACCCTGATCTCATGGGAATTTTGAAGGGCTAAGTCAACCCATCAGGTGGCTTAACACCCTTCTCCCTAAGAAGGTGGTATGCCCCAGTATGGAGAATCTGCCAAGATTGCTTCTATGAAAGATGCTGGTGTCATCCTCGTTTGGGACAGAGAAGTCTGTCTAATGGGACTCAACTTGGGTCTCCCTCCTGCATGGGACACCCTTTTAAGGACCCAAGACCTAATTTTCTCTCTCTAGGCCCGAAGAGGAACCGTGGGAAACCTCATGAACTGTGCCCTGCAGACTTCACTGACTTCACAGCTCAGCTGTATTCTTGAGCAGTAGAAAAGGTTTGACCCCTAGAATTTGAAAAAGGAACAACTTCTCACAATATGGTTTGGGTTCAGTGTGAACTTAGGAAATGGTGAGGTATGGGTATGGGATGGCAGTTTGTGGTACTATTTTTCAATTGTATCATCTTAAAACATAGAGGGTGAAGTGAAATCCCTTATGTTTAGGTTTTCGTGACCCTTTATCTCAGGAAAAACCTAGAAACTGGTATCTAGAGTGGCCGCGGAGGAAAAAAATATCTTCTGTCTTGTCCTCAGATCCCCACCTGTCTCTCAGGGGGATATAGGTGTCTGTCATCTGTTTAACGAAGATAGTCATACTGGAAGTTTTCCTTGACCACCACCTCATCCTTGGGCCAGTAAATCAGTCCCGTCTGCTTCGGGTGACTCAGAAACTCCACTAGAGCCTGCTGGCCCAGAGGAGCCCAGTATTGCTCACCCTGGTTGTCATGCTCCTTAGACAGCCTCACGTCCCACTGGACCTACACGGACAGCTTTGAGCCCCGTAGGATGTAACTCGGAGGGATGCTGCTTACTCCTCTCACAATTTTTCCTATCATTGGCGAGATGTCCAGTTCATCCCAGCCACTTGCTGTACCCCAGATGGAAGACAAACCTTCGAGAGGCTGAGAAGTATGCAAATCAGCAATATGCTCTCAGAAGTGAAGAAAACCACCCTGTGAAGAGGCTCTTCTCCTTTCAACAGAAGCAACCTGGCTTGTAACCTGAGGATGCTGAGATGCCCCGCTCAGTGTAGAGTAGTCCTACTTGGCAAGGCAGCCACATAGAGGAAAAAGAAGCACAGTACGGAGTCAGGGAAAGTGACCAATGCTGTTCTTGGAGGTCGTA
>PVJO010029531.1:0-16671 GCA_004026905.1 Hystrix cristata | reverse complement strand
GGAGAAATCATTAAAATGAGGATTGTCATTGATAATATTTAATTTTTTGGCTCCAGACTATGATGTATAATTGACTTTATGTATATGTTTGATATTATACATTTTTTTAATTTAGGAAATGATTTAGTCGTTGAGAGACAAAATATGTACAAACAAAAATGAAATGTCATATTGTAGAAATCAATTTCAGATTGGAATAATATAACTTATGTGTACAATTTGACTTTCCTATAAGCATTAACAATGCAAGTCAAAACCATATCTTTTACATTTATGTCACATCGTGGTATCATATTTCAATAATATGTCAATCTGAGTTCCAAAAATGAGCTTCCATGTGTAAAACCATACCAGAATGAAATCTGGCAGAAAAATCCACAAGTTTGTGTTTTCTTTCAATTAAGATTATTGCATATTTACATTTTCTACATGGATTTTATATTTAAATTACATATACAAAAACTAAAAGCCAACATGTATGTGTTCATTATCATTCGCTGGGCCTGTGCTAAGTGCTTTGTGTATTTTTTATTTTTATAATTATCTCATAAAGTAGGCACTGTCATTTTCATATCAATTTTATTTTTTCCCTTTTTAAAATTTATTTTATTGATACACTTTTGACATACATAATGATCACATTCATTATAGGGAATTTGTGTCTGTATATAATACATCTTGATTCTTTTTTCCCCCATTCCCCTGCCCTCCTTTCAACCCTTCTTCCCCTCCACATTAACAAAAGCTTTCATTTTTTTCCTTCTATTCTCTTTTTGTCTCATCTATATCTATATTTATATAAGTTTGTATACGTTTTGTTTATATGTTTGTAAATGTTTTTCTTTCCATAATAGGATTTATTTAACATAATAAATACATAAAAAATAATCTTATAAAAAGTTTATGGCCTACAGAAAAAATATTAGACAGTATAAAATAGAATCCACCCAACATTCCATTTAACCATGCTTTACTCTCCCCATCGTTTTCCTTTTTCTATATCATTTACCTGAATTTTATGTCTTTTTATTCCCTGGATTTCCTTAAATTTCACTCAGTTGTACATTGATTTTTACATTTGAACATTATGTAAGTAGAATTTATGACTTTTGTGACTTATTTCATTCAATATTATGATACTGATATTCATGTGTATATAGCTGTATTTTATTTTCAAACTTAATTGTCTCTCACAGTATTAACATACTATTTGCCTGTTTAAGTGCTGATGATTATTTGGGGTATTTTCTATTTTTACCATGATACAAAATGCCGTTTTGAATTTTCTCCTACAGATCTTCTTGTACACCTCCATGTGCATTTATAGGGATGTTTATACTTGAGAGTAGAATAGATGAGTCAGTGTGCATGGCCTCAACTATACTAAAGTTAAATTACTTAACAAAATAATTGTACCAATTTATGTTCCCACTAGAAGAGTATAAGAATTTGATCACTCTCCATTATCACCAACACTTAATCTTGTTACCTTTCAAAAAACTTACTGGCCTGATAGATAAGGAAATACCAGTATCTTCAGTTTCTGTAGTTTGTATTACAAATTACATTGAGCATGATTTTATTTTTTTGTGATTCAACTTAATATCATGCTTTAAATTTCCAAGGTTTTTAGCTATTCATTATTGATTTGTTACTTGATTTCATTTTATACTGCAAAGGCTCGTTTCCTTCAGTGTGAAATGCACGCACTTTCAGTGGCCTAGAAAGTGCCATATGATCCAAAGTCGACATGATCTCATCTCTTGCTACTCCTCTTCTAGCTTGTTTAGTTTCATCCACTCTGTTCTCCATGCTTTTCCTCAAATACTTAAACATTCTTTAACTTTAGGTCTTTAACTTTCTGCATTAGGGAAAATATCCATGATCCCATCAATATGAGTGATAGAAAATCTCATGCGAATTTTTGTAAAAAAAAACCAGTTCATCGAGCAAGGGAGGAAACCAAATCCCACATTGTAGACCTCATGTGCCATTTTCCAGGAAACCATGCCTCATAAATCCATATGCTCTAGATATATTTACCATGAGCAATTCTAAATGAGGGTTGTTTGCTAAATGCATTATGCAGCTAATGATTCTCTACCTATAAAGTGTCATTAATATATTTGTCAGGAGGTACTCAAAGGTACTCATGAGCAAATTAATGTAGGTCACTTCCCATGTTTATTTTTTGGGATCGTGCGTTGGTAATTGGAGTAAAGTGAATCACCATCCACGTACTTTAATTCTTTGCTTCCTATCATGTTTCCTTTCTATCACTTTTCTGGGCTTGGATGTTACCTGTCAAGCACAGTGGGTCTTCTCCGTGATCCAGATAGAAAAACATGAGTTGTTCTTTCATTTCTTCTCCCCCTTTCTCCTCACCCCTCCTCTTTGCTCCCCTCCCCTCCCCTCCCTTTCCTTCCTTTTTCTTCCCTTCCCCTCTGGTCTCCTTCCCTCCCGTCCTCCCTCTCTCTTTCTTTCCTTTCTTTTTTCTTTCAACTTTCTTGCCAAAAATATTTTGTTTTACCTGCATCTCTTTTTTCCCATGACTTATTCATACTCTTATTATTGCTCATTCAGTATTACAGAGTCTGGTTGGTATTTGTCAGAAAGTCCTTCAATTACTCTCCTCACTGCTTTTCTACTCTTTCAAAAAAAGAAGTTGAGTAACTTTCACTTTTTTGATTATTCTTATTGCTACTACGTGGCTATTTATGGATACTAGCCACTAAAGTCTACGTATTAGGTGGGACCGTCTATCAGTTTTAGACTTTATAAAAATATTTTTTCCATCTTTCCTACTTCTTTTTCTTCTCCTCCTACATTATTTATTGTATGATGTTCCAGATTAGAGAATGGCACAGTACTTTGGAGTATGGAGACACTACTCATCCTGCATTTATTTACACCGCTTTCATTCCTAGAAACCTCTGTCAGCTTTGAACAGTTCTGGAGAGTGATTTTACTTTAATAGAATTTCAGAAATAACCTAAGTATAGAGAAGTAAATTACTATGCAGTTTAAATTCATTAACCACAGGTGTCTCCTCCAGGTGTCATTCGGCTTTACTTATTTTCTGTTTCTTATAATTTGTAAATATTATTGACAGTGGTTATAATACACACATGTATGTGTGTGCGCATGCGTGTGTGTGTGTGTGTGTAGACAGTTCTGTGAATTGGTTTGTACAGTACTTAACTTTCTCGTTTTAAAATATTAGTTGCTTTAAAAAACATCTTGGGAATCATGACACCTTTCATGTCAAGGTGTTCTTGAACAAAATTGTAAAGTTATTTAATGAATCAACAATATTTACTGTTGTAGAATTATTTAAACATAAACCTATTGTTTTTATATGTAAAGTCAAAGCACATATGCCTCAACAATGATGGATTCTGTATCTTAAGAGAAGATAAGGTAATTTTTATGTTTGTTTACATTTATTATGCACATTGTATTTTTTTTCTAGACTCATTGGAAGAATGTGAAGTACAAACTAATTTAAAAATTTGGAGAGAACCACTTAATGTTGAATTCAAAGAAGATAGTCTTTCCTATATGGAAAAATTATGGCTTAAAAAACACAGGAGGTATTTTCTAAATTTTTAATACTATTGTGAAGAAATATAAATCTTTTTATGTTCTTTGCTTGTGTGACATGTCTTACTCTAGCATTTTTATATGTACGTTTTTATTTGCATAACTAATTTTAAAATAATATTAAATCTCTCTGAATCTTGTACTATTCTAATAAAATTTTAATTATATTTATTGACATGATGCTTCAGTAATTTAGAAATAGAATTGTTTTTGAGAAAAATGTACAAATATAGAGTAGAATTTAAGAATAATAGCAAACTTAGTGCAATAAATAAAAGATTACTTTGAAATGATAATAATATTAGTTTCTTACATTATCATATTTTTAAAATTTTAATTTTTATTAGTATGTGTTGGCAGTACATAATGATTACATTCATCGTGGGGGATTCTTTACATGTACATAATAAGATATCTTAATTTTTTTTATTTCCCTTTCCCTTTCTCCGTCTTTTGGTCCCTTTTCCATTTGCAAAAGATCCATCTCCCTGTTTCCTTTGTCTATTTTCTTTTGCTCTTTGATTTGTGTTTTGGGTTTCTCATCTAAGAGAAACCATGTGTTGTTTAAACTTGTGTGTCTGATTTATTTCTTTTAACATTATGATCTCAGGGTGCATCTGTTTTCCTACACATGACTCAAATTTATCTGTCTTTATAGCAGAGTAGTAGTTTACCTTGTATAAATACTAAATTTTCTTTATCCTTTTGTGTGTTGGTGGACATATAGGCCACTTTCAAGATTTATCTATTATGAATTGTGCAGCTACATTAGCATAAAAATTTGAGGCTACACATTTTAGAATCTACAGTTAAGTTCATTGGGTCTTTAACTTTATAAATTTAGTAATAGTAATCAAATATGCTTCATCCAAAGACCATTAGTCATACCATTACATAAATTGTTTTCCAAATAAATTATTAAAATATTAAAGCTAAATTTAAAATAAGTTTGTGTTAGAGTCATTTACAACATTAGCATCATATAAGGCCCATAGGACTTCACACTCTTAGGTAAATTTAAAGGTCAAAGCACAGTTTTCCCTGAAACAGAGCTGCTCACACTTCATTACATCTTCCAAATGCCTGTAGAGAGTGAGAAAATATGAATTTGTTAGTAGGCCTGAAGGTAGGGCCTGAGGTTCTGTGCTACTGAATTACTGGTTGTTCCTTAAGTGGTACTGCCTGGGTGGTGCTGGCTTCTGGGCCCTGTGTGGAGGAGCAAGGGGGTAAAGGGGCTCTCCAGAGTGTACCCCAGGAGTGGCCTCCAGCCCTTCCTTCGCCTTCACTCAGACACAGCTGTCTCCTTAGGTGTCCCTTCTGTCTTTAGAATATTTCTTTCAGTGAGTTTTGAGTCGTCTCTGCCTAGTTTCTTGGTCCTAATTCTATCAATTATATCTGTATGGAGTAAATCTAATTTCTCTTCTATATGACATATTTTCAGGTTAAAATTAGCCCTCTCAGGAAGATTCTGTTTGATAGGTTGATATTTGCACTATTTTCCCCCTTCAACTGTGTCTAATGTGACAGATATTTTTCTTTTAATTTGAAATAAGATACAGAAGAGTATCAAAGGTGTACACAGAATTCATTGATGTTATTTTCTCAGCTTTCCTTAATGGTGCATCTTATACAATAAAGGTGCATTTATTAAAATGAATAAATCAACATTAGTAGATATTATTGATGAACGTACTGATTTTACTTGGATTTTCTCAGTGTCCTTATGCTGCTCCCGGACTGATCCAGGATCTCACTTTGCAGTTTTTGTCATGTAGCTCCTGAATCCAATACATCCTTCAGTGTCTCCTATCTTCCTTGTTTTGTGTGCCTGTAATATTTGCAAATTACTGGGCAGATTTTTCATGCAATCTACTAAACTGGGGTCTAGCTGATTTCCCCCCCTCCCCATTGGGAAAAGGCTCTGTGCTTTGAGGATGAATACCAAAGAGAGGCTGTTTCCTTAGGGCATAAAATTATGGGATCAGGATGTTAATTGGCCTCACTACCCACGCTGTTAACCTTGATCTCACAGCAAGGTGGTGCACACCAGATTTCTCCACTGTAAAATCACTACTTGCTCTTTACAGTTAATATGTAATCATTATATTTTAGAGGATGCACATTGAGTGATGCAAACATATTGTGTTTTCTCTTAACTTTTTACCTTTTGGTTCTAGCATCAGTGAGTAGATTTTGGTCACAGCAATAATTACTTTCCTGCTCCGGTGATGATTTTCTGTTTCCTTCATTTCCTCTATATTTCTTAGAGTCTTCAAAGAGAACGGTTATATTTGTTTATTAATTGGTTTAACTAAGTGGTTTCATGGGTATTTATTTTTGAGGTTAACATCTAATACTTTTGTTACTGAGCGACTCAAATTGTCTCTGCTTTGGCCATTAAGGGTTAACCCCTCTGTCCTTTGAGACAGCCTCATTCTTGTGTGTTTGTTTTTGATTAGTTGGCTTTGAAAATCTCTTTATTTTTCTGACACTGGATTTCCTTGTCCCAGCCCAGGAATGACTTCTCCAAGTATTTCTGATTCCCCATACTGGGGACTGGTATTCAGAAAACAAGATCAGGGCACTACGTGTGCTTATTTGTGCTCAATATCATGAATTTTAGAGCTTGTTAGAGCACGTTCCTCACTCACTAACAGAATACACACACATCTAAACTTATTTTTCTGCCTATCAGGTTGGACATCTGTTAAAGTAATGTGAGTTCCCACTGATACCTCTGACTTCAAACCAATGTCACATGTTGGCTTATTCCCTGCACTTAATTGAATTTCTTCACCTGTGAGAAACTTGGCTTTAATTATCTAAATGTGTTCATCAATTTCTTAAAGGAAAAGATAAAGATAGATAATATGTAGATAGATAGAGATATATGGTTGGATAGACAAAATGGCTTCAGAATTAGTAATATCACCGTGAGAAACAAAATCACAGTGTTTGTGTACAGTGCTTTAGTTTGTAATATCCAACTGAGATCCTGTTTTTCAATATAGGTCGTAGCACTCATTTCTTTTAAACTCCCGTAGGGTACTTATACCTTTCCTTGGTGTCTGCTCATACTATGGTTTTAAAAATTTGAATGAAGTTAGGGTGTACAGTTCTACGGGTTTTTACCAGTACATAGAGTCGTGTGTCCATCACAGTACCAAACTAAATGGGATCATCGCCTCCAAAATTCCCATGTGTTTTTCCTTTGTAGTCCACTTTCCTTCTTCCCCAACCAATAACAAGCATTAATCTGCCTTTCATCCTTAATAAATTTGCCTCTTCCTGGAGGTCACATAAATGGAATGCAATATGTTGTGTTTTGTGTCCTTCATTTAGCAAAATACTTTTAAATTTCATGTATGTTCTTGTCTGAATCATTATCCATTCATTTTTATTGTGCAGTAGTGTTTTTCTTTCTACTTCTTTGTGTACATGTTTGCAGTACATAATGATTACATTTACTGTAGGGATTTGGTACATGTACATAACACATTTCAATTCTTTTTTTCCCCTTCCCTCTAACCCCCCTTTTATTTTTCCAGCATCAGATTCATTTATTTGTAAGACCCTATAAAGTTAATTTTCATAGATACAGATTGAAAACCAGACGAACAGGCCAAATAACACATAAAACATGTAAGCGAATTGTAAGTGCGGACGGTGTGTCTAAAAGTGTACCTTGACTTCTGATTATGTTTTAACGTTTTGGTTTAGCTTAGTATACCTCTTCTTGTCTCGGAGCACATTCTGCTGGTTTCCAGTTTGGCATAATTATAAGTAGGTTTCATATAAGCATTTACACAGAGATTTTTGTTGTAATGCACACTTAATTATCTGGGCAAATAGCCAGGACTGGAATGGGTGGGCTACAGGGTAAGTGCATGCTCATCTTTGTAAGGTGCTCCCGAACTGTTGTCTAGCGGCTGTTCCACTTTTACTTCCTTAACAAATGCTGGAGAGTTCGAGTTGCTCTCAACTCGAACTCCTTCCTATCACGTGGCATTTTTAATATTTTTGCTGTTTGTTTGCCAATTTGATAAGTATATGTAGCTATATGTCATTATTATTTATGTGGTAGGATTTTAAGTTCATTCAGTTACTACTTCACTTATTGCTATGTAACTTACATCGAGGCTCGCTCTATCTGTTTTAAAATGCAATGTCTAGAGCCAGCCACGACGGTTTCAGAGTGAGTAGTGTGCAGTCGTTAATTGGCTCTGTCTAGTTTAGTAATTATTACCTAAATGTAATTCCAAATTCATCTATCTTTTTTATGGCTACCTTTTAATATTGGCTCATATCGAGGTTCTTAAACAATAAAGGAAACAAAATTTTTACAATTAAATGACCACCATCATTTGTGCCTGGACACATACATATTGAGTCCTGAGTTATACTTAATACTTACAGGCTGTTTTTCCTTAGTGAGAAAGCACATTTGGTAAGCCCTTTTCCTGGGGTATTTATTCGTATGTGTTTATCTTTTGCTGAGGTTTTACTATTGTTGTCCAGGCTGGTCTCAACCTCTCGGGTTCAAATGATCCTCCTTCCTCAGCCTCCTAAGTACTAGGACCTCAGGCTCACATTATACATCTGGACTATATGATTTTTTTTTTAATGGCAATCAGTTTTTTGAGTAACCGTTTTTTTCATTATGGATACTTGTGTTGTGCAACGCACGTACAATTTACAAGTTTACAGTGCATTTTGGGTGCTGTGCTTCAGAAAAGTTTCCCATGTTGATATTCAGGATTGTCGTGTTTTATAATAGGCTTGTACGTATGTATCCTATTGCCTTTTTTCTGATTTGGATCCTACTTTTTTTGTATTTCACCTGCAAACAATATATGCATTTTGCTAGATCTTCTTCATCCCATCCTTAGTGAGGTATAATTGGCAAAAAGCTATAAATGATATTTGGGCATATATACATTGTACATTGTTTGCTACAGGCAGGCTGATTATCATGTTTATCACTTCATATAGTTAAATATTTTTCTTGTGTGTGTGATGAGAACACCGAGTATCCACTATTAACTGTAATCATTATGCTCGGCATTTCATTTTCAGAAATTGTTTATTTTGTATAACCAAAACTTTGTACCTTTTGACCAACATCACCCCAAGTCTCACAAAGCCTCAGCCCCTGGTTGCCACAATTCTATTCTCTGTTTTTATGATTGACAGTTTAGATTCCACAAGGCTGAACTGAAATAAATGTGGCTGAAATAAATGTGAATTGAAATAAAACACCCTGTGTACGTAGTAAATTGTACCCTAGTTTGATGTGTAAACCAGTTGTAGCCCTGTGGTGTACTGTTTTAAACAAGTGACTAAGTTTCAGCTAAGATAGCAACTAAACCTGGTGTCAAACAGGCTGAAAGATAGAAATACATGAACATACGAGGCAAACGCAACTGTTGACAGACAGCTTGTTGCTGTGTGTCCTTTTCTTTTCTCTCGCTGTAAATATAACCTGCACACTTGCTAATAATTGTGGTTAGAGGGTGCATCTGAATGATCTTTTGTTCAGAAAATTTCCTGGTTGCAGAACTTTTTATCCAGCTCAAGCTAACTTTTTAAAATTAAGTCATCTGAGTTTTTCTTTTAATAACATGTAAGTTTTTCTGTGTCTGGTTTGTTTCACTTTTCGTAGTGATTTCCAAACCAAGAAAGTAAACGAATGTGTATCAGTAGATTGAATGGATAAGGAAAACACACACACACACACATACACACACGGATATTATTCAGCCTTAAAATTAAAGGAAATCTAGGCATTTGTGACAAAATGAAAGTGTTTATACATCTTCACTCCATACTCCAGGAAAGTTTTAAATCTGAAAAAAATTCATGAAAGTATAGAAGATTTGGATTGAGGGCATTTTATGGGCAATTAGCTGGTATTCTGGCCCCCCTCCTCTTTTTGTTGCACATAAAGCTGATCATCAAAAATACCTGGGATAAGTTTTAACATTACTGCTTCTTGGGGTTGGGGATTTAGCTCAAGTGGTAGAGCGCTTGCCTAAGAAACAAAAAGCCTGAGTTCGATCCCCAGCACCCTCCATAAAAAAAAGATGGGTGCATTATTGCTTCTTGGACCTAACCCAAAACTGATCTAAAAAGTAGTATTTTTAAGAGTGAGTATGTTTAATAGAGATCTTGCTTGACCAGCCATTTCTAATGTAAGCAGTCTGACTGACACTAGTTCACAAAACAGATTCACTATCACTTATTACATGTATACACAACTGAATTAATCGATGCTTAATAAATAGTTTCTCAACTTTAAAAAAGGGAAAACATAGTGCAGTAATTAGTACTGTTATTTATGAAATATGGCTTAAAAAAAATGGTACACAAGTCCAGATGTCCATAACCCAGACTAAGTTCACTGACTAGCTATGTGTTTTTTCATGAGCAAGTTACTTAAATTGTGGGGGTCCAGATTTTTTCATTTTCAAAATATCATGTTTAGAATATATAATTTATAGGGCCTTCTAAGCTGCAATACTCCAGGAAATAAAGAAAAGTTATCTGAATAACAGTCCATTTATTCATATGTATGCTGAGTTATTAAAATACCAGACCTATGACAAACTGGACAGCAGTTTTCGGTGACCAGACGCCAGTTATCCTTGACGTTATACTCTCAGATGTCACCCGCACTAGGTTTGTCAAAGCATAAATCTAAGCCTACATAAATACTGTCTTTATCTGACACATACATTTCATATATTAGGAAATGCACATAACCAGGGTCTGCCTGAGGAGGTCCGCATTTTTAGTGCCCCCACGGGCTTCAGGAAGCAGATCGCTTGTAGTCAAATTCCTCCTATGCGTTCACTCCGCGAGTGACTTCGAACAAGTGGATTCACTGTTTTTTGGGTCTCAATTTCATCATCTGTAAAATTAATACTTATGCTTACTCAATACAGTACCTATTAAAATGTAATGTTTCAAAATTAGAACAGAGCCTGGTACATTTTAAGTTTTGTATTGATATTAACAACAGATATCAGTAAGATGGCACTGCTTTTTACATGGGGAGCTCATGAACTTGCACGGTCTAAACAGCATGTACCAGTATTTATATTATTGATTAAATATGACTTCTTTCCCCTGTAACCTGGGAATGTCGTCTAGAATCAAATACACATTGTCCTCTAAAAATCCCTGGTTGTCACTGACTTCTGTCTGAAATGGGTTGCATTAATCCTTATGGTTAATTATATAATAGATGCCACAGCCAGAACACCTTAGAGTCGTATCATGCTAGCCTATTTTATTACCCTACTGCTGTGGTGGAAGTTTAAACAAATGTCATCAAGTTCCCTCAGAACTCATCAAGATAACTCAAAAGATTGTCAGATAAAGCGTATACTTGTAAATTAGCTTTTGAAACAGCACGCTGTGTCTCCTGGACTCCATGTGGCTTCTAAGAGAATGCTGACTTCTAGACTTCTATCATAACTTTGAATATCATCTCAAGCAAAAACAGTAGGGTATGCAATTTAAAAGTATTGTATGATGCCCAGTTATTTACAACATTTTTAAATACATTAAAATTTTGTTATACAATCATAATTTTCTCCTGCGAATTAAATGTACAGTTATGGCTTCATCATTAATTTTATATGCTCACTTATATGACAAATAAATCAAGATTATGTCCAAAAAATTCAAATAGTGTAGTTTAATGTTTTAATTATATCTTTCTTGTTTTGTAGAACTCCACAGGAGCAACTTCTTAGCCCGGTACCAGATACATTCACACATCCTTGTGAAACTGGTAGTGAGGCATGGTGTTTTCAGAATAGAAATGATGAAGACAGTGATGGTGAGTTCAGCTTTGATTAGATCTTTCATGATTTATTATTTAAAATTGTGTACAGCAAACTTATTAATTAGCAGCTGCTTTTGGTACTCTTTAAGGTATCATTCTCAAGCTGAATATATAACTCTTTAGGTCCAAATCCAAATCATGCACACTGTCTTCCCATCCTCTACATTTACTTTGCCTTTAATTTAAATAGTTTCAATTAATTTAATTAATTCAATTTAAAAATTGAATGCCAAGAAAATATGTGTTTAACTTGACCCGGGAAAATGGAGAGTATTTTCTCGTGTGGATAATATTGCTAATATTATTTCAAGGAAATAAAATATAACCTTTGATGATATTATTTTCTAATCTTTTTAACCTAGTCGAGGAGCCCACAGTACAATATCCAACATTTTTTCTGCCGGTAGAAGAATTAAACATAGAGAGACCTGAACCATCTCTAAAGATAATAGAATTGGACAACGTAAGTGCACAATAACTACTCATGTTCTTTAACTAAGAGAAAATTCATAATATGCAATTCCACATAAATGTTATTGTCAATAAGATTTCTTTCACACCCCAACAATGTTTAAAAGAATATTAGTAAGTGATTGAATTTAAACGTGGTGATAAAAACAAAACAGTTTATACCTTTTAATGTGGACAGTGAACTTGTGACCTAAGTTCTGTTGCCCTGTTGTTGGAACCATGAGGGAACACTTCACTGTGTTATAATTTACAGAATATACTTTGATGTTTGGTTAGTTTAGTTCTTTATGTCTTCAGGGTTTGTTTTTTTTCTAAAACAAAAATCAGTTTTGTTATATAGGATTTATTTAATAATATTTAAATTCAAATACAGTATCTTGAATTCCATTTAATATTGTTTTCTATTTAAAGGAAGAAATTGTACTTAAGACGTAAGGAGTTTGTTATAATTTAAGCCCAAACCCCTAGAATATGTCACTGCACTTACCTAAAGCCGTAGAGCTTTCAATGACAACAGCCCACTGCTATACACCTTCCGTAGATTCCCACCGCTGGCCACCGCTGGCCAGGGTCTGACAGAATCTCTGTATTTCTCACTTTCGTAGTCCTCCAGCAGCTGAATGTACCACTGTCTGAGGTATTTCTTTTTCTGTGGCTGCCACAGAAAAATGAGGAGAACTCAGAAACTACCTCTTATTAAAATACTGCTGTCTTCTTTAGGTCAGCATGTTTTTCTTCTCTTTTTTCTGCCGAGGAATATTTTTATTTTTTTCCCTGTGTAATTTCGAGGTACTGAACACACGTTCACAGTCAAGCGCATACAAAGACACACATATAAGCTATTCATTAAATTGTTGATGCACGGAATAATCTTATGACACGCCAGTCAGAGAATTCAAAACCTCTCACTCACTAATCTCCTTGAGAAATAGTGAAACATCACTTGTTATTCTTGTTTCTTGGTGTGATGATTGTGATAAAGGGGCTGACACATCAATTCCCTCAACAAGTCACAGGTGAATTTGTTTAGTTCTCCGAACACTCGTGCCTTCAGGGATGTAACAGAGCAGTCACGCCATTCTCTGTAGAGATGAAGTATTGCAAATATCACCTGCTTTTACCCGTTTACTGTATGTTAAATTTAATGAACATACTAATATTGTATAAAATGCATTTCATAAGACTTATGAAGAGGAATCTGAAGAATCAGGAAACCTTGTACCTTACAAAGTTGAATTAGCTAATGCAGACAGTCAATTAAGGTAAGATATCTCTAATTCACTTGGGATGCTTATTATAATGTAAATACACAAAAATTATCTATCTGTTTAAATGGGAACTTCATGATTTCAAAAAATGTGACTATAATATTAATTTATGTGAGGCATATTTAAATTTGTGTATGATACTGCTAATATTTATCAATTATAAAATTGTGTGCAGTGTTGTTTATAGTTTTGACTAATATATAATTTAATACTCTTCTGAATGTAGGAATTATTATTGAAACTGTTGACAAAATCTGATATGTTTCATAAGAGCTTTTTTCTTTTCTCCGAAGGTACTCTTTTGGGTTTTTGTTAGTTTGCTATGAATCCTAAATACAAAGCTGTATAAATGATTATGTACAAACTAAAAGAGCTCCCTTATTGTTTTTTTTCCTATGTAGAATTTAATATGTGATAAATTAATTCAGTTTGATGGTTTACTCTGGGATTGTTTTTTAATTTTCTTATTTCCAAAATAAAAGTAATATCTAGTTCTGTCAATTTGTAATTTTAATTCCCGTGAGACACCTTTGTTTTTGAAACTTTAGGATTTTAGGTGTTTTGACTATAAGGTATTAAATTGAATCTACAATGGAATGAAGTTACTATTTAGTAGCTTCTATCTCAATACCTTATTCCAATCCAGTTCAGCCCCTTTCAGCATTTTACAACAGCTCTGGGCCTGAGTGATGTCTGAGGGCCCGAAAACCCCTCCATGTGTGACACGTACACTTAGGTGTATAGAAGTGAACGTGCTTTTGCTGGTAGAGTTTTGTCAGGAGACACCTTTCCAGTCAGCAGATAAGAGTTTTATATCTGTTTCTCTAGCAGAATTGAGCAGAAAGTACAAAGAGTCTGTGTATGCCCTTTGTCCCCACACATGCAAGTTTCCTAACACGTTTCTCTAGGGAAGTGAGAGATATTTTTGCACCTTAATTTGGTTATTTAATGTATCTTGTCACATGTCTTTACTTTCACCACTATATATGATGTCAGAGGAGTCAGAGAAAGTTAGTGGTTATGCTTTGGCAGCAGTTTTACTACTTTGGTTTGAAAGTGGTGTAGAAGTCCCTTAACTTTATTTTCCTCTAAGGGATCATGAGTGATAAAAGAGAATGCTTTTGGTTAAGTATAATCCATGAATTTTATGATGGCACAATATATTGCTTGCATAAATATCAGGTGCTATTAAGTTTATTATTCAATTTACAGTTAATTCATTCATTATAACTATGCTTGTAGATAGTAATTAGTATGAAAAGTTGCAACCTAAATACCAGAAGCTTTACAATAATTGATATATAAATATAATATGTTAAAGAAAATACTAAACTCACATGAACAATCATGTATCATTAAAAGTTTACTGTATTTGTTTTTAATAAATTGTGACTTTTTAAACATCGTTTGTTTCAACTCTACTTTTATGCTTATCCCTAAACATAAAAGGCACACGTTTCATGATTATCAGAAGAGCTGTTTTCCATGTGAAAATGACAGCTATCAACATATTTTCAACAAAATAAAAATGGACTTCTCAAATCTTGATTTGCCACACAACTCTACATATTATAAAGATAACATTGCAGGTAACGTTTTTATATTACTTAATATTATTAACAATGGATGTTAGTAGTATGTTAAAACCAGTAGATTTTAGAGTTTATAAATTTTACCTATTATTATCTTCATTTTAAAACTCTAAAATTTAGTAGTTGGAGGAAAATTGGTTGAAAATGTTTAATTTACTAAACCTTTCTAGTCAGTGGACAATGATGTTTGTATTTATTGGAAAAAGAAGCCAAACTGGAGATGTGGCTTCAGTAGTAGGCCTTAGATTCAATCCTCCCCACTACTGCAAGAAAGATAAAGTTATTCAGGACTGAACTAGTATTTTTAAATTGTATGAAAGACCATTAATGATAAAAGGCTGATTGGCATCTTCTGTCCTTACTTGTATTAAATTTTCTCAATATTCATATTTGATGAAAAGTTTTATATAAAATATAACCTATACAGAACATGCCACCTCATTTATATTTCTGTGTTGTTATTACTAGCAATTCCCTTGGATGCTATAGATTGGAATGCTGTGTGCAAATGTCTGGTTGCACTTTGCAGACTGGGATATCATCATCTGGAATAACAGCAAAATATACTGGTGTAGGAGTCAAACTGTATTTTCATTATTGTGTCACGTTCAACACATTGTTTACTTCCTTAGGCCTCAGTTTTCCTAACTTACAATGTAGGAATTAGTAATGCCCAAGCTTCCTTTAAAATATTATGTTTGATCTTTCTAGGATTTTAATAAAAGACAATAAATACACCTTATGTGAAGAATTTGAGAGAAACCACAGGACATTATTTAAAATAGTTTTAACACTGATGGTTACCTTCACACTGAGCAGCACAAAGTAGAACAGAGATATAAATCTGTGTCAATCCTGCTAGTTTTGCCATTTTTGAACCACTAAAGCCTCTGACGCTTCTGACGAATTATGGCCAGCTAAGAACTATACCAACATTTGAATTTAGAACTTTATAGGGTTCCAGATCAGGTCTGGAAGTAAATATTGTTTGATCAATGTGGAGCATGGTGTTTCAGTTGCCTTTGGGAAATGATGGACATAAATGACCATATTACTTTAAAGACATTTTAAAAATAATTGTCCTTTAGAGTCACTTTTGGTTTGCAGCAGAATTGAGCAGAAAGTACAGAGAGTCTGTGTATGCCTTTTGTCGCCACACATGCAAGTTTCCTAAAAGGTCAACATCACACCAAAATGCTAATTTCTTTTAGTGCTGAAGAGTATTTAATTCTATGGATGTGCCACAGTTTGTTTAAACATTTACAAACTGGAGGGCATCTCAGTTCCTTCCAAGCTTTGGTAATTATTAACACTAGTGTGTATGTAAAAACTTGTTGGATGTAAGTTTTCAGCTCATTTGGGAAAATACCGCAGGGAAAAATGATTGAATCCTTTGCAAGAGTATGTTTAGTTTTGTATAAAATTGCCAATGTTTCTATCGAGTTTGCTATAGCATTTTGCATTCTCACAAACAGTGAAATGAGAGATTCTATTGCACTATATCCTCTCGGAATTTGTTTTTCAGTGTTTTTGATTTTTGCCATTTTAATTACTGTGCAGTAATGTGTTGTTCTTTTGGTTTGCTGTTCCTAAAATGGAATATGATATTGAAAATTTTAACATGTTTATTTTCTGTAAGATATCTGTTCAGATTTTCTGTACATTTTTAAATTGGATTGCTTACTTGAAAAACTAGAGTCATTCATATATAAATGGATGTTTCTTGAGAACATACTCTTAAGTGAAATAAATCAGACACTCATGAGCACACATCGAATTGTTTCTCTGATATGAGAGACCATAATGGTAAATAAGGACAAAGAGGTGTAATAGATATTCTATAAAAGGAGGATGGTGGACAGAGGAGAGGAGTACTAGAAGGAAA